>JAKLLW010000088.1:0-59597 GCA_022814695.1 Neocatenulostroma microsporum
ACGAAAGGCGTGACATTCTGCAACTCGCAATGGGTACACTTCTCTGGACAGACTGAAGCTCAGGCGCTTGGCTTGGGGTTCATGGACCATGTGCATCCAGAGGACCTTATTAAGTGTAAGCTGCCGAGTTTCGACGAGCAGACGAAGACCATGAACGTGCCCACTTCGATGCCTACCGGCTTGAGCCGGTCAAATACCGGTTCAAACACGTCGTCTAGCGGCTCGTCGGAGACTGAGAGAGGTATCGCTAGCTCAGAGTCGTCGCCTGTCCAGGCTCTACCGCAGAGAAAGCTGTCAGAACTGGCCAGCACCGGGATCCTTAGGGTGGCTCGCGATGCAGATGGCCGGCCGTTCTACTCGACCGAAGTTAGGTTGAGGTCGAAGGAGGGTGAGTACAGATGGCATCTCGTCCGCATCCTTCTGGCTCCACGGCTGCCACATGTCGAAGAGGAAGAGACCTGGTACGGAACATGTACGGATATCAACGATCACAAGACGCTCGAACGCGACTTGAAAGAGACTATGGACGAGAAGTCGCGCTTCCTGAGCAACATGTCTCACGAGATTCGAACGCCGCTCAACGGTATCACTGGAATGGTCAACTTCCTCATCGACAGCAGCCTCAGCGCCGAGCAGATGGAGCACGTCAATATCATAAGAGCGAGCACTGAGGGCCTGCGTGGTCTGATCAATGACATCCTGGACCTATCCAAAGCGGAAGCTGGCATGATACAATTGAATTTTGACTGGCTGTATGTCAGAGCTTTGATCGAAGAGGTCAACGACCTTACCTCGGCAATGGCGATCGATAAAGGCTTGGAGCTCAACTACCTTGTCGAGGAGAACGTGCCGGCGCAGGTCAAAGCCGATCGCTTCCGCATGCGGCAGATCCTACTGAACGTCATTGGCAACGCCATCAAGTTCACGCAACAGGGTGAAGTGTTCGTTCGCTGCAGCGTGACGAAGAAGGGAGGCACTGAGCTGGCTAAGGATGAGATGCATATCAAGTTCGAGATCGTGGATACTGGTCGTGGCTTCACAGACAGAGAGGCCGAGCATCTCTTTAAGCGCTTCAGTCAGATCGATGGCAGCAGCACACGACAACACGGTGGTACTGGACTTGGCTTAGTCATATCTCGGCAACTCGCGCAGCTCCACGGTGGTGATATGAGCGCTAAGGGCGTTCCAGGAAAGGGTGCCACCTTCACGTTCTTCATCAAAATAACCCTCCCATCTAAGGATGATCAACCACCCCTGGCGCCGCCGCCGACACCGAGCGGTACGAGTTTGCCATTGATCTCTCCGGGTCCAGCGCAGACACCCACGCCTACGCCCATGAACATGGCAGGGTTGACGAAAGCACCATCGCTGCCAATGCCAAGCGACGGGGCGAGGTCGTCTCCCAGATTCCTCGCAGACACAACGCGTTCTCCATCACCATACATGTCGCCTGGCGTCGGGCATGACTCGCCAGCAGCCTCAATTTCGTCAGGAAGTTCCATTCCTTCGGTTCACTCCACGGCCCGTAGTGGCAGCCTTCAGTCTGAGCGATCTTCTGCGTCTTCGTTTTACCCTGACCCGGCTTTCTCCAAGCCCGCGGTCGATATCGCCTTGCCTGAGGATGTTACGAAATCGGGATCATCGACCGGCTCTGGTCGATCGAGCAAGTCCGATGTCACTATTAAACCTGACGCTGTAACGCTGACTCATCCCGACGGCGGTCTTTCAGTACCACAAATAGCAACACCGCCGATGTACTCTATACTGGTTGTTTGTCCATTGAAGTACAGCCGGGAAGCTACCGTCGGGCACATCGACAAGACACTTCCGAGCAATGTACCACACCAGATCACAGCGCGGGAGCACCTGTCAGACGTTACAACTATGCTAGGAGGTGATGATCCTGTTCACTTCACGCATGTTGTAGTCGTGCTACAGGAAGTCCAAGAAATAGTCGCGCTCATGGATCAGATTTTCAACTCCCAGGCGCACTCTGGAACGACGGTGGTCATCATCACGGACCTGTCGCAACGTAGGAAGATTATGGAGCAGGCGCCCAAATATGACTATGAGGAGCTCGGGAATAGCAGACGGCTACGCTTCGTCTTCAAACCGCTCAAGCCGTCTCGCTTCGCTATCATCTTCGACCCGCAGAAGGAACGGGAGATGAGTACCGATCGAAATCAGGACAGTGCGCAGCAAGTGGCTGTCAACCAGAAGCAGGTCTTTGAGGAGCTGACCAGGCGACTCGGTAACAAAGACAAGCGTGTATTGCTTGTTGAGGACAACCGAGTCAACCAGATGGTAAGTCTACTCTCTTGTCAACCGTCGTAGTGATTGCCCGCTGACAACTCTCTAGGTCATCCTCAAATTCCTCGCCAAAGTCAGCATGAAAGCCGAAACAGTTTTAGACGGCGTCCAATGCACCGACAAAGTCTTCGCCCAGGCCCACGGCCACTACTCCATCATCCTCTGCGACCTACACATGCCCAATAAAGACGGCTACCAAACTTGCAAAGAGATTCGCAAATGGGAGAAGAAGAACAAGTATCCGCACTTACCTATCATTGCATTGTCGGCGAACGTGTTGGGAGATGTGTATCAGAAGTGTGTGGAGGCAGGATTTAATAGTTACATGACCAAGCCAGTGGATTTCAAAGAGTTGAGTCAGATGTTGATGACGTATATGGACCCGGCGGATCCGACGAAGCCGCATGAGTTGATGAAGATGAAGAAGGGGGTTGGGAGTGGTGGTGGGCATCGGTAGAGGCGGAGAGAATGAACATTGAGATGAAGAGGGTGCTTGGCGTTTGCTTGGGCGGTTTGTTGAACGGCTGTTTGGATGGGCGGAAGAGGGTTGTATGTTCTTAAGCGCGGTGTTTGAGGCTGTTTCAAGCATGAGCATTGGCGCTGGGTCACTCCTTCCATGAAAGAAAGCAAATTAGCGAGCATATGGTAGCGATGGCGCTCGATTACTTTACGAGGGAAGGGAGTTGCTAGATTGATGCATGGCGATGGAGTCTGTTCGTTCCGGAGCGCATGTACGATAGATGAGAGTTGAATGCATTGTTCAGTGCATACTTGATGTGTTCATCCGCGTCTTACTCTTGATGCCATTCGCGTATGGCATGATCTCAAATTTCCAGTACGGCCTCTGCCATCAGCAGCTTAGAAAGCAACGCAAGCCTACAATCCAGAACGTGCCTCATGTCCATCGCTATGGCTGCCGCTGCCGTGCAGCAGACCGCTCCGTCTTGAGTGATAAGCACCAAGATATAGCGAGGGCGGCAGCACTGATCCCTGATTCAGTCAGTGATAAACCTCGAGATCGTTGGGGTGACAGACACGTACCCGTCGCTTCACCTCTCTCCCTCCCTTCCCACAGCTATGCGACGGAGTCAATACCAACCTCTACCTCTGAATCCCAGCAACCTTACAGTGATCTCCTCCAACTCCTCCGCGCTGTGTGCCCTCTTGATCCAGGGCACCTTCGAGATGTCTGTGCCCTCGCTGTCGTGCCGATTCGCTTTATAATATTGCTGCAAGGTCGCCTCTACAGTATACTGCATTCCGCTTTGTGCCTGGCCTCGTATGCCAGTCATCACCTGCCACCAGTTGTCCTGCGTTGGATACCTCTCCGGCGCGAGATTGGCCATCTCGGTCCAAGCTTCACGAATGTAGGCGTAGACGAACTTGATGTCGGGTCCCTTGCCGTTCCTTGCGATCAAATTAAGCCGTCCGATGTCGTTGAAGTTTACCTCGTAGCCGGCTCTGCGGAGCTCGTCTGGGTGAGTCGCACGTCGTCTTCCACCAGGACAGAGACGAAACGTGACTGACTTCAGTTTGCGGCGTGCCTCCTGGCTGCAAAGCACCGCGAGGGTATCCAGTAGACAACCCTGGTCACACACCCTCGACGCATCAGCAACGACCAGGTGCGTGATGCGTTTCTCGTCCGCGCTGTCAGCACGAGCAAGTCGAGTATGCCCGTGCTCTGGACAGACATCCTCGAGTCGCAGCACGACGTCGTTGCTCTCGTATAGTGCGTCGAGTGCTTCTGGCAGCATCGTCTTGCTGATGTGAAGCAGTGCGACATTGACTGGCGGCGTCTTGTAGCGCTCACGCTCACGCTTGTCCTTGTCGCTCTCCGTGTCTGCCTCTCTAGGCGGGATCTTCTGTATCGGTACTCCGAAGCGTAGAGCATAAGCGTAGATGTTGAGGCGTAGTTCGGGAGGTAAGTCCAGCAAGCTGGAAGTGGGACTAGCCTCCTGATGCCAATCCTTTTTACGAAGAAGCTGAGGATCTGTGAGATAATCGACCCGCTTCTTGCGTGTGGGTGCCTCGAGCGCCAGCAGCGGACCCGTGTCACCGGTCTTGCGCTTCATGCCTCTCGTAAACGCCATATCGCTGGTTGGCACCGACTCACCAATATCCCAGTTGCTTCAGTGCTGGAGAATGGTTTGGGGGTGCAGGCAATGGTAGATTGGTTGACAGCTGCGGAAAGGTCGACCGGCTACCGAGCCATGTTGTTGATGTGTGTGCCAGTGTGCATTTGGAGATGCGCTGCTAAATCAGTCGATTCGCTTTGATACCGAGGCACGGTCCTGGACCGTTTCCGCAAGTGGTCAGCGAGGGGCCATGTGAGTGAATGCATATTCCAACATTTGGGGAGTCCTACCGCACCACAGCCCACTACGACTCACGAACCGTAAGAAAAGTTGTCAATATCGCAAACAGTCCGGAGGCTAGAGCACCACTTTGATGTCTGTAATGTACGCGATTAGCTCAGAGAAGCTGTTAAGCATTTCGGGTGGACGGGTCACCACTACCACCACCACCTGCTAACACCTGCTAACACCTCTAACATGCTCGCAAAGAGTCCTTTCGGCTTGCCGCTTCATCCCTCGCCTCGAGCATCTCAACAAACTTCTTCGCAAAAGTCTCCACATGTGTCGCATACGCCGTATGCCCTCCAGGAAATAACACAACCTCCAACCCCAACCTCTCCGCCATAACAACATTCGCCCGAAACTGATACGCCTCCCTAGGACTCTCTTCTCCATTCACGAACACCAACTTCTCCCTCGCCTGTCCCAAACCCTCCTCTCCATCAACATCGATATCTGCGAAAGCATACCCCATAAACTCCCTTTCAAACCAGTACGTCAGATTCAAAAACACAAACGGCCTCCACTCAAAATTGCCCAGAAATGCTACAAACATATCATCCTTCGCTAATATCAGATCGCTAGAGAATTTCTGGAGCGCAGGAGGTAATCCTTGGTCCCGGTACAGGGCGTAGACCTCCTCATGCTTGTTCCGGAGGGAACAGAGGTTAGGGAGAACGGAGGCGAGAGGTGGTTCGTAGGAGATGAGGGTGCGGATCAGAGTCGGGCGGCGGGTCAGTAGCTTGAGGGCTACGATGGCACCGGCGGAGTTGCCTAGGACTGTTGCGGGTTCTGGCTCCCTCGGGTCGTTGCTGAGGGAGGGAAAAGAGTAGCGTGTGATAAGCGCCGCGGCGTCGTCGGCGTCGGTGTCGAGACGATGAGTGTAGTCTTGGGCGGTCGTCAAGTGGCTGCGGGAGAAGCCTCGGCCTGTAGGGAGGCGGTTTAGCTGATGTATCTACCGTGAGGGATTGGCTTGAGATTGCGATGCGAGAACGTACGATCATAGATCACCACTGTGAAACGGCCTTCTAGACATTGGGCAAAGCGTTTCCAGATATCGAGCGAGCCGTCGGCGCCAGGGACGCAGAGAAGGAGTGGCCCGTGGCCGACGACTTCATGGTAAAGCTTCGCTCCCGGGACTTCAAAGTGGGACATTGCAATGGTATTAGGAGAGGAGAGCTGAGCTGGGCGTTACGGGTGTCCCAGCGGTCGTCTTCGACCTTTATCTTATGGAGGGGAAACTCAAGGATGGCTCTCGGCTGACGCTGCTCAGCTTCGCATCACCAGGTTCCACGCACGGTTCTAAAACCCCGATTTGCAGCCTTAACCCCATATTTAGTCGGAAATGCCAGGAAGATAGCCTTCTGCGCACGGCCAGCATACTTGACAAGGACATCCAGCGGGTTGCGGGGTACAGTTGCGCGCGGACGGGGACTGCGAGGCTCCGGATTTGTTGGTCGTCAACCGACCGGCAACCGACACATCTGCCGGGTCATGCCCTGGGATTCAGGTGCTCGAGCTAACTCGATTGGGAAAGCACGGCGCCTTTGCTCGACTTTAGTCATACAAGATCCTCTGACTTCTGCGTAGGTACGGACCACTGAGCCCGTCAGATGGCGAATAGTAATGGTAGCAAGCCCAAGGTCCTTCAGGTTACTGAATCATCACTCGTCTGACTCGCACCCATTGCAAGGTGGAGGACAAGGCGTCCCCTCAGCGTGCTGTCTCCGTCTCATGTAGTCTCCAGAGTAGTTACGTTGCGGCCGACCGCGTGTGCGCTCTGTCAAGACCTCCCGCACAATACGATCTACCTCCCGGAATAACGTAGTCCTGCCCATGATCCGCCCTTCCTCCAGCAGTCTAAAATCCATAGACAGATCCGCAGGCCATGCACGAGCTAGGTCGTGCGGTATAAGCTTCTCTTGCTCGTGTAGCGCCCATGTCCAGTAGCACGCTCTCACAAGGCGCCGCTCAAAGGAGGAGTGGATTTGCTTGGCAAGAGGATGCGTGCCTTGCTTCAGCAATTGGTCGTATACGGTCTTCCTTCTCTCTGGAGGTAATGGGGCGTCTTGAGACGCAGCGTATTGTCCGATGTGCCAGCAGGGTAAGAACGTGTCGTCTCGGACGGGGGCAACCTTTCTGGGCGAGCGGGATAAGCCGTAGATCTCGAGTTCGAATAGCGAGGTGTGGGAGTGTTTTAATTCGCGGTCGCTTTCAAGCACAGCGTTTATGAGAGATTCGACTCTAAGGCGTTGGGATTCGCCATAGTTTAACGTGACACTTCGCACGCGCCCGATCGCGTTGAACCGCTCTATGAGCTCGAAAATGGACATTCTGCACGCTGGGCATCATTTCGTCCGATCCGTTGTCGATATATCACAGCATGGCGTATAGAGGTCTGAGATCAGGACATTTACCAGCAGTGTTGGCGCAAACCACGACTGCTTGCGAGGCCGCCAAGTGCATAAAGTGGCGCGGGTCACAACGACCGTGTTGACTAGGTAGAGAATGGCCCGCGCTTCGTGGAGAGACTGCTTGCTGACCGAGAGGATGTTCTTGTTCACGGTCTTTCCGTCTTTCGTCGTGCCATTCCAGCTCCTGTCCTGCTCCTGGTCTCTCCTGAGCCGAATCGGGTTGTCAAAGCTGAGGACATACTCGTAGATATCCAATCGTAGCTCGACCGGGAGCTTGTGTAGGGAATCGCTGTGCTCGGTATGTTGTAACTTTTGCCTCTTGTTCGGTGCCATCTTGAGCAAATGCATTCATTGTGAAGTTCCTCCTTGTCGTTGCTCTGGAGATGCGCACCTAGGCACGTGAAAGGCACAGCTCCCCCCGCAGTCTCGGACCCCACGTCAACTCTATTTCCGTTCCTGAAACTCTATCCGTCTATTTGGGAAACCACTTCCCCGTTTGTTGATTTCACATGCTCAAGACATCCAAAAGCATTCCCCTCAAGTGTTTCGGTATTGACGTATCCCAATCGATTGTTTAGACGCAGTAGAGGTCCATCATACAGCGCAGTGAGGCGCCTACGCCTCCGCAATGGCGTTCCTCTTTGGTCGCAATCGGCAGCGGTCAGCCCAAGACATGGTGCGATCAACCAAAGACCTCCTCCAGAAACTCACTGCAACCGATGCGCCATCTCCCAAAGTACGAACAACCTTACTCCAACACAACAACAAGATGGCCTACTAACAGATCACCAGATCGAAGAAGACCTCTCCCGCACCCTCACCCTCATGAAAACAACACTCCAAGGCACTCCCGAACTCGAAGCCCAACCGGACCAGGTGTACCAACTCGTCAACCACATTCTCGCCGAATCTCTGCTCCCCTCACTCGTAGACAACATCCACCGCCTCCCCTTCGAAGCCCGCAAAGACACCCAAACAATCATCTCCAATGTCTTCCGGTTTAGGAACCCGGGAAGTACTTCGCCGGAACCAGATGCTCTCAAGGAAGTACTGCGGAGGCAACCGGAGATAATCATAAGCTTGTGTAACGGGTATGAAAGGAGGGAGAGTGCGAGTCCATGCGGAGGGATACTGAAGGAAGCGCTCAAATGGGATGCGGTAGCAGCAGTGATATTATACGACGAACCGCCTTCCGAGGAGTCCGGCGGCCAAAGAATAGATATCTACAACGACGTCGACGTCACCTCCCCTTCCTCCGGCAAAGGAACATTTTGGTCCTTCTTCACCTGGATCGACAAGTCCTCTTTCGAAGTTTCGGCCGACGCATTCGACTGTTTCCGGCTGATACTCACCAAACATAAGCAATTGGTTTCCCAATACATCTCCACGAACTTCGACCTCTTCTTCCAGAGGTATAATGAGGTCCTCATCAACTCGGAATCCTACGTCACAAAACGCCAATCCCTCAAACTATTGGGGGAAGTCCTGCTGGATAGGCAATTCTACGAAGTTATGACGCGCTACGTCTCCTCCGGCGACCACCTCAAGTTGATAATGTACCAACTCAAAGACGACAGGAGAATGGTTCAATACGAGGCGTTTCATGTCTTCAAGATCTTTGCGGCGAATCCCAATAAGAGTTATGAGGTGCAGAAGTTTCTGGTTATGAACAAGCAAAGACTACTGAGGTTCCTGCCGAAGTTTCTGGAGGAGAGGACGGAGGACGAGCAGTTCTGCGACGAGAAGGCCTGGCTTGTGAAGAGCTTAAGTGGGTTGCCGGATTCTACGGCGGGGCTGAAGCCACCAGGAGGGCAAGGCCAAGGGGGTGGGACGCCGGTACAGCAGCAGTCGGTGCAGGCTAGTACGCAGGTACGGTGATGATATGAGGGGTTTGGTGTATGGCGTATGGGTGGGTTCTGACATAGCAGAAATGGGCTTTGAGCGTAACGCAGCGATCTGGGACTTTGGGCGTTGGCGCAGCATCGGATGGGTCATGCGAGCGCATTGCGAGCATGTATGGCGTTTTCTGAGTATGGGTCCTGATTGTTGCAATGAGCATCAAGACTTCATCCGCGTTCGAACCATCTTACTACACCCTTCTACACGGCCTTCCTTCCATTAACAGCAGCCCGCCACACTATTTCCATGTTCTCCATCGAGACTAACGCCCGATGGAGATGCAGCAGAGGGTATGGTTGCATGGTGTTGCGGGAGCTACCGATCCGTTGGAAACATGGCGACCTGGTTGCATCTCGAGTTGTGCATTCACTCCTAGGAACCCGCCAAGGGTCCGGAATTGTTCCCGCTTCGGGTCCCCGGACCTACACCTCTTGCCCCTTGTTCCCGAACATGCAGTCCAAGTCGAGCAAGGCGCTGTCATCAGAGAACCGAGAAACATTGCTCAAACGGCAGGACATGCACGTGGGCTCATCAACTGGAGACTTCATCGCCATACATTTTGCGCCGCTGTGCTTGCGGCATTGCAGGCGAAAGACAGCGTGCAGCACTACTTGCATTCCCGAGCAGTGCCTCAGGTTCGGAGGAAGCCTTTGAGATCACTAAAGAGTTTGAGAAAGTAGAGGCCTGCTGTCAAGTCGAAACCTGCATTCACTTGGGCACACGCACGTCCGATCGCCCCCCTCCACTGCCTCCCGAGATTGTCCGCACGGCACACTGATCTCGAGCCGCTATATGGCTGGCTCCCAGATCTTCGATTCAAATTATACGGCACAGAATCCAGCGACTAGAGTTGCTCACGGACGAGTCGGATCGATCGGCTTATCACTGCTTGCAAAAGAGCCTCGAAGTGTGTGTCAAGTACACATCGCAACCCCGGAAACATTGCGCCCAGGCGGCCGTCCTTACAGACCAGTCACCGAGCTGAGCGGCGCTGAAGTACAGTCAATACAAACCACACTGCAAACCGTCATCTCAACATCGCTCGGCATTACCTCAAACACCTCTCAGCTCCTTCTAGCAGGCCGCCTGCCATTGCTTGCGGCCACATTTCTCTTTCCAGGGGATTGCAGTGCCAACCGGCGACATGGTGTCTACGAGAGGCATGAAGCGCAAGCTCGGCGACTCGGAGCCGCTGCTATTACTCGAAGCACCTACGCGCAAAAAGCGAGTACTTTCGGAACCACGGTCGACGCACACAAAACAAGTCCAGCGCCGACCAGGTCGTCCACGCCAGGTGAAGAGTGCCAAGCCAAGGACCGGGTTGCTCGACCTACCTGCCGAACTCCGTCTAAAGATCTACGGTTACGCCCTCTGCTTCAAATTGCTTATCCACAAACTCGCGACCAAGGATAAGCAGCCGCCTGTCGAATCAGGCCAGCGACGGAGGGTCCGACCCGGACGCAAGTTTGTGCCCGGATTAGGAGTTATCAATGCCGCATTGCTCTATGTCAGTAAACTCGTGGTTCCGGAAGCGCTCCAAGCCCTGTATGAGAACAACGAGATCGTGCTACAACTCGACAACATCTGTAACTCGCACAAGCCGTCCAAGAAAGATCACGGCGTCAATGTAGTAGACCAGTACTGCATTAGTCGCCTAGTCATCTTGAACACTGCAGGACCGGAGCGGCACTGCGGTCAAGCCTGTCTCCGCCAGATCCTCGAGCAGTTTCGCACCAAGCAAGCGTTTCGCAAACCGCTCAAGTCCATCACCTTCCAACTCAGTCCAAGCAGCAATTTATACTACAGGACGCAAATCCAAGAAGTCCAGAAAGCCGGTTACGACGTGGTTTTCGAAGACGTCGGGTTGTTCAAGCTGCTTACAAAGGACGGCGTTCCTTCCACGCCCGAGATCAAGTTCATTTACACTTGGCTGCACCGGGCTTGGATCAAGCTTGTCACTCTCGCGGAAGTAGCTGTCACACCACATCAGATTCGGTGGGTGGCGAGGATTGACGGTGCGGTACGCTCGGCGACAGAGTACACTATGAGGCGTCTCCTGGATCAACATTATGAGACCAATGGGCAGGAGGCCGACGGCACGGGGACCTCCAAGGCATGGACTGACAGAGCACACGATGCTGAGAAAGTGGAGGCGATTACTGTGAGACTGCTGAAGTCCATGGATGCGTAGGTTAGTCCGGCTTGCCGCTCTGAGGAGACAGCTGTTTGGAGAGAGCTTAACTGGGTGGGTACGTGGGCTCCGAGGCTATCGGAAGCTCACCCGAGCACCCTCTTCAATTCCATCCTCGCATCTTTCATTTCAAAGACTGTAGGGCCATCTCTGTTTTCCACGTAAATCCCACGTACTTCCAAGCACTCCTTAATGTACTTTTGATGACTCGCCACATCCGCATTCCGCATTCCGTGACACTTCACATGTAGATGCTTTATTAGACCCGCATTTCCGCGACCTATAGCGTCGAGCCAGTTGAGACCTTTGATGCGCCGAGTGTGTATATCCAAATCGATTGAGTCCACGCCGTACATCCATATAGTCTTACACGCCGGCTCAACGACGAAGCGGTTCTCGCCGTAGTACACAGGGAGGGTCTCGGCTTGGACTTGCTTGGAGCACCTGTTCAGTGCCGGTTGCTGGCGCCAGTCCTCATCCTCGTAATGTTGCCTTGCCAAGGTGTCTCCCTGCCTGCAGGGTGGAAGACAAAGGGAGGCGCCGGTGTAATTGTGAAGGTTTCTCAAGGACGATGCGGCTGTCCCAATCGACGGTACCGTTGCAACTAGGATAGCTGTTCGGCGTGAGAACGAGTCCGTAGATTTGGTCCCGAAGCTCACGCGGAAGGGACAACAAGTTGATACTTTCCGAATCCTCTGCTTCTTGGGGCTGGCGTGTTGTAAGTTAGTATTGTAAGTTCGTGAATGGGCTGCATGGCAGAGCCATAATGTTTGTGGTTATGATTGTGATTTGTGGTCGCTTTCATCGTTGTGGTCGTCGTTGATTTGTGATATTGCTCCAGAAAAGCCATTCCCAGGTGTGCGAAAGAAAAGTCGAAATTCCAACGTGCGCACCATGATACCGTCGAAGCTTTGAAACGCTGAGATTGCTAGACCCATGGCGCGGCACGTTGCTTTTTCGGCGTCATTGTCCATCGCAAGAGCCCATCTTATTCATCCTCCGGATATATGTCCCAGACCACTACGCCCTCCGTTACATTGACACCGCAAGCTTTCAAGCAGCCCTCCACATACTGCCCGACAAGCTGGAGGTCCCGGTTATTGGACCTGTAGTAGTTAACAACCAACCGCTCGATCAGGCCTGCATTCTGGACGCCTATCATTCGAAGCCATTTGAGTGCGGCTGTAAGGTCCCTTCTGACTTCCATCAATTCGTTCAGGTTATAATCGTAGTGATATGGCACGAAGCTAAACTGGTTTCTGCCGTAGTAAACAGGGAGCGTTTCGGCTCGGATTTGCTTTGAGATGCGAGTAAGTGCTGGCTGCTGGCGCCATTCGTCGGCCTCGTAGTAAGGCCGTGATTCCGTGTACGATCCCCGACCCCAGTGGTCTTTCGGGCTGTACATGACGAACCAATTGTCGCTCCATCTGGGGTTCCCAGGCATGTTATTAGGTGAGAGCGCCAATTCGTAAATCTGGTCTCGAAGCTCACGCGGAAGAGACAGGAAGCTGAGGCGTGCTTTCGCCTCCTTCGCTTGTAGCTGTAGCGCATTGAGTCCGTCTTCCAACACATTCACGGTCTTCGCAGCCAGCTCGTGGGCACCTTCGACACTAATGTACAGGTGTTCTTCCCGCAGAAGGCGGACTGCAAGGTCGTAAACCGGCTGCATAGTAGTGTTCATCTTGGTGAGGTTAGTCTGGTGAGGTTATGCTGGTGAGATTTACGCAAAGAAAGATTCCTTCGCCAGTTATACGAGACGTTGTGACTCATATACATACCTTAGCGAGCATGGAAGTCGGTGTCCAGCCTGGGCACAAGTTTACAGTGTAAAGTTGGAAGCTTTGAAACGCAACGGGTGCAAACCAGAGTTCCGGTGTCCTCATCCCCTTGAATCGAGGGCTTCCCTGAGCATCCACATCATCTACCAGGCTTCTGAGAGAAGGTTATATCCCCGGAATATCATGTGCTCACTTTCGGTGACCTTGTTGTAATGCTGCGACTTTATGCGCATTGAGCTTTGGCAAATCAGCAGCACCCTCCTTGCCATCAAAAGTGTCAGACAGCATGGGGGATCTTCATCCAGCCTCTGGGTCGCCATCATGCGCTTGGAGCCACTTGTCTTGAAGGTTCTCTGCATTCGTCACGTACAAAAGAGGCTTCGATGAGGTACAAAAATGAGAGGAAGGACGAGCCCTGGCAGACCTGGAAGCCAAGATCCCAGACATCCGGCACATTCTCGGCAGAGTAATTTTAATTGCTATATATATGTGCATTTTGAGACACGTGCTCCATGGAGATATAGAAACTCATACAATCGGGGATGTGGTTTAGTGGTATAATACCTCTTTAGCATAGAGGTGGTCCAGGGTTCGATTCCCTGCATCTCCAACGAGCAATTCCTTTTGCTTTTTGTTCTCTTGTAGACCATGTTCTGCTGCACCGAACAGGAAGCTCACCTTTTGCTCCACTTATGCCTCGGAAGCGAGGTCGTCTTTGTGAGGCGAATGAAGGTCTAGCTTTTGCTCGTCTCTACGCACATGGGAGGGCATACATCAGCGTTGTACCACAATACTATATCTACAAGGATAACTGAAGTGGTCCGAAGTGCAGGGTAGGTCTATGGGACTGCCACTCATAGAGTCTGAAAATATACCACCGCCACATAGCTTGTATTCATCAACCAGAAACACAAGCAGAATGGAACCCGTCTGGTATCAGAGGCTGAAGGCTACCTGCGAGCCGTATGACAGTGCTAACCCTTGCCGCCAACATACCGGCATGCATAGACGATCCAGCACACGGCCGAACGAACGCCTTCAATAGCGAGCACAAGAACGTATGTCTCCGTGCGCAGCAAAGGCAGAGCGATGGCAACCGGCCATACTTCGGAGCCTCATCGCCTATGCATATGCATCGCGAGGTTTGCTCGTGCTTCGACGGAGACGTGGTCCAACTGGTCAAGATACTACGGCTTACGATTTGAAAGCCTCTTTCTCGGGGTCGTCAGGGATGCATGGTTCGAGTCCTGCCGTCTCCTTTTTGCTGAAAGCGACATTGCCGTTGACGGTCGCTATCATCTGAGGTTCCTGGTTTGTCGGTCCACGATGATGTACAAGGAGCTGTGTTGCAATGGTCAAGATATACATGGTTCGACTCCTGCTATCTCGATCATATCCTTTACCGCTCAACAGACCACCGCGCTCGTCGTCCAAGGTAGCAAGTACGTCGGCTTAAAGCTGGCCATCCTTGCTCAGCGGTATACAAGTCAAGCTGTGGAGTCCTAGTCGGTAAGGGGACGTGGTCTAATGGTAGGGTACTGTGCGACGCCTGCAAGCTGTGGGCGAATTGTCACTCTGAGCATCGCGCCCAGGGTGTTGTCACAGGGATGCATGGTTCGATTCCTGCCGTCTCCATCATCCATTTTGTTTGACTAGTATGCTCTGCTGCTTAGGCCGATGTTAGGACGACCATATGTCTGCGGTGTGGGTATATGCATGTCGGCAATACTCCGGCTAGTCTCATTAACGGCGTATACGTCGTATCAATCAGCTGAGAACGCAAGGAGGCGTGGGCCAATGGTTAAGATACTGTGGTCTCGGTCCCTGGTTACGCTAGGGCGACAGGCCACAGGGATGCTTGGCTCGACTCCGGCCGTCTCCAATATATATTTTGTACTTCATGTAGAGCTGATGGAAGCGTTTTGAGATCTGCTTTGCTGTCAATCTTCCTTTTGATACATTGTACATACTATGACACTCCCCCATCGCCATCCCTAGCACTTTCTGCTCTCGGGCGACTCACTTACTACTCCTGCGCTTAGAAAGGCGGCAGCCAAAACGGATATCCACCATTCTTGATCCTGAACACGCTGAGCAGGAAAGAGTACATGCCCAGGATCACGCCTCCCCACACAAAGACGGCGATCTGCTGCGCGCGAGGGTCGGACATACGTGGGACCTTGAGAGCCAGGCTGATGGTCGCGAAGGCTAGGATGCCGTCTATCAAGCATGTCAGCACCCACATATCCTCTTCACAATTCGACCCGAGTATGGCGACCTGAGTATGAGGAAAGACTTACACATAGCAGCCACAATCTGCGTCTCCAACCCAAACTGGTTCTGAAACCCACCGGCGAAATAACTCACACCCCCTTTCCCATCGCCAGCCACGTACGGCACGTGCCGGATATGATTGAACATGTGTCCGCTGGTGAAGAGGAGTACGGCGATCAAGCTTATCGCGGCCCAGAGATTGCGGTTCTGGATTATAGGGAGGACGTAAGGGGCCGCGACGGTGAAGAAGGTTATTAGGCCGAGCACGGCGGTGGTGGTGAGGGCGATTTTGACGTAGTTTATTGGGCGCACGAAGGCTGGGTGGGGGATGGAGGGGAGTTGGCGGGTGAGGAAGGTGTGGATTGGTTCGGCTGTGTTTGTTCTGCGGCATCATGTTAGCGGATGGCATGTCTTATGTAGGTGTTGCTGTTGTTGAGGTATTCATACCCAGTACCGAAGTCGAAGCGTGCTGGAACGTTGTCTGGCTTCGCATCGGGGCCTGTTGTTGGGTGGAAGACTAGAAGGACCGGGGCGGTTTGGAGCATCATCTATAGCAGCGCATGTCAGCCTCCAACTCTACTACCAGATGCGTGGCTGTAATGTCTTCCACATACACTCTGAAACGTGCTCTTGCCGTCCAAAAAGTCCAATGTCCCAAAGACCAGCCTGCCCTCTCCCTGCTTGTCACCCTTAGTCCATTGCTTCGCGAGCAGCTCCCATTCCGGTTGGAACTCGTTGCACAGTACGCATCCAAAGCGAGCTTCCAATGCTGTCAGAAGGACGGCGACGGAGTAGTCTCGCGGCGACTTGGTGAGGTCGGCGTAGGACTTGTCGTCCAGCTTCACTGGGCCGCCATTGGAGACCTGCTTGGAGAAGTAGGACTGGAATCGGTCGCCGGAGGATTTCTTGGCTGCGAGAGCTGTAAAGGGCAGCAACGCCGCTGTGATCAATTGGAGGAGCCTCATCGTGTCTGTTGGCGCAATGGACTCGAATGTGAGAGCTCGAATGCACAGCGCACCTCCCGGTTAGATGTCCACTTGGCAAGATGGAAGCAAGTCGGAGCCTCGGCCGATCTTTTCTCCGCTTCGTCGCTCCGCAAAGTCGCGTAAACAATCGAAATCAACAACACGGTCTCCTTCGTCTTCGCACATGCGCATGCGTTCACAATACAGCAAGCATACTAAACCCAGCATTGCGCAAAGCAAGCATCCGCAACCATGGTCCCCGCACCAACATTCGCGCATCTCGCATGCGACCAATCACTCACCAGCTCCGCGCTCGAGTTGAAGTACGCTCGCAGTGCGCATACAGTCGACATACTCAGCAAAGATGAGGATTTACGGCGCACACGTTTTGATATCCATATCTTAGAGGATGACAATGACGAACTACGCGAACTTCTACAGCAGGAGGAGGATCGTTCAGACTCCTTCGAGCGACTGGTAAACGAGAATCTGGCGCGTGCGGAAGAGGCAGAGGCGCAGTTGACGGATCTGGAGACGGACTTGCGCCAGAGGGAGCAGGAGTTGATGAGCTTGCAGGCGGAGAAGGAGGCACTGAAGCATAGTACTGAAGATGCGACGGCGGCGTTGACGGAGAGATTGGCGCTGACGCGTGAGCTTTCGGTGTTGAGGCCGGAGGTGGAGCATTTGAAGGCACAAGCTGCGAATACAGAGCAACTCATGACGGAGAAGCTTGCGTTGCAGAGGCAGATCTCGAATGTGCAGTGTGAGCTGGAGCATGCGAAGAGGGAGGCGCAGCGAGCGCTTGCTAAGCGGAGGAATACTGGCGTGGAGATCGCGCAGGAGGAGCAGATGGAGGATCTGCGTAGGCAGTTGAAGAAAGAGAAGAGGGCAAGGGAACGTGCTGAACAGGCGGCGGATGTGTCTCAGGCTGATTTGAATGTCGATGATGTACGGAAGGAGCTTGCGCGCGAGAAGCGTGCGCGCCAGAAGGCAGAAGAACAGCTGGAAGAAGCGCAGCAGAATACGCAAATTGAGGACGTGCGTAAGGATCTGCTGAAAGAGAAGAAAGCCAAGCAGAAGCTGGAAGATGCCATCGAGAGCTTGCAGCTCGAGCTTGAGCGCGAGAAGAAGGCTGCTGCTCGTGCCGCTAAGCGTGCGGATGGCAATGCTGGTGCAGACGACCAGGCTGAAGAGCTACGCCAGGAGCTGGCGAAAGAGAAGAAGAGCCGCACCCAAGCTGAGAAAGCCGCCAAGCAAGCTGCAGACGAGTATGAGGCGCAAAGATCGACTCTCGATGACAAGCTCAACCAATTCCGCAACAAGCTTCGCTCTACCAAGGAGAAGCTCAAGGAGACGGAGGCCGAACTCGTGGCTGCCAAGGAAGCCGCCACCGCCACTGCTGCTGCTGCCCCAGCAAAGAAGATCGCAGCAGCCAAAGCACCAGCCGCGGCGAAGAACCCCAAGAAACGCAACGCCGCCCAGCTCGAACCCGATGCCACCACCCTTGGAACACCCGGCGACGGCCCAGCAGCCAAACGCGGCCGCAAAGCCCCCGGTGTAGGCGACAAGTCCACTTTCTCCATAACGCCATTCCTTAACAAGACGATGAGCGCAGCACCTGAAAGTGAAGACGAGAAGAGCGATGAGGGTGAAGAAGCCTCTCCAGCAGCCAAGAAGAAGACGACGAAGCAACCTCTCGACGCCCAACCGGCAAGTAAAGCCAATGTCCCGCCCAAGAAGGCTACTGCGCAACGGAAACCTAAAGCTGCACCAGCGCTGGAGATGGTTACGGAAGAAGCGGAGGATGTGCACTCGCAGGGTCAAGAGAACGCTTCTAAACCGAAAGCAGCGGCCGGGTTGAAAATCAAGACCAAGACCGCCGATGGCCCCACCGAAGAGAATGGGGACCCAACGAAGAAGAAATCTAAGATCCGGAAATCTATTCACGAATTCGCTACCTTCAGTACCGCCGACGTTGAGGTGAAGAAGAAGCGTAAGCTAGGCGGTCTAGGGAAGACTCTTTTTGACGAGGAAGAAGAGGTGGCTCCTAAGGGGTTGCCTGGGCGCGGATTGTTTGGAGGCAAGAGTTTCGGGGCTTTTGGAGGAGGGAAGAAGACGGGCGGTCTGCTGTTGGCGGGTAGGAAGGGTGGAGTGGGGAGTTCGATATTACAGACTGCTATGGATGGGAGTGGATTTCAGTTTTCGCCTTTGAAGAGGAGTAGGAAGAACCTTGATGACACGCTGAGGGGTTGAAGGTTGGGGTTGTGGGAAGATGAGGGTTTGTGGGACGGTGGGTTTTGGGGACGGCGTTTTGGGGTGGACCTAGGGTATTGCAGGGCAGTCTTCTCGTAGTCGTCTCGGCATATCATTGTTGTTCCGTCACATCCCGGAAGCGGCACTCTTCGTCTTCGTCTCTCATGGACCTTCTGAAGCGGCCTTCCTACTGATTGCAGCACTCTACCTTGAGGCTCGCGCGAACGCGCCTTGCTCCTTGCCGAAGTGGAGGCCAAGTCGTGGATCGAGGCTGGGTGACAGTGGACGTGGCCGCCCAAGTTTTCCAGTAGACGAGACTATTGTGACTCTACGAGAGAGCTACGCCGCACACCGATGGCACTTACTCCCTTCGGAGATGCATGCACACTCTCTAGAGTTTAGTGGATGCCGTCTGTTATAGACCGGATTGTTATGACCGTCTAGAGGACGATACGATAGCCAGTTCGACGTATTGACCTTTGGAGAAAGCGGCCATGCCCAATGTCACCAGGCCTCGGATGACAGGTGGCCAAAAGAGGTCACAGTTGATCCGACGCATGTGTTTCGTTCGACGGCAGGTACAGTGAACTCGAAAGCGCAATGGAGACGGCCGGATCCAAACTGGACATATTTGTGGTCTGTCGCCCTAACGTACCTAAGGACCGCCGACCATTGCGTCTCGGAGGGGGTTGGGGTTGTGGTATGAATTGCGTTTTGGGTGCACCTCAGATTTCGCAATCTTCTCGTAGTCTGTTTAGCATGTTGTTGCTGTCCCGTGTAAGTGCTCGTCTTGAAAGGCTCGAAGAGGCTGTAACTGGTCAATTAGAAGGTGGGTGGATCGAGGTGCAATGAAGGAGCTCGATGATGCTAGTATTGACATGGTTGACATGGACAGATGATATTGCTGATGTTGACATGTGACAGCCAAACAAGGTTTGGTCCGAGCGTGTCATTGTGAAGCACTTTCTGCAAAGCTCTTCCGCTTAATTAAGCTCTTCTACAAGAAAGTCCTACAGCCTTTCGGCGGAACTGATTGAGACCACTTCATTACGACGATCGCACCATGGCGTGCCCTTTCATCGACAAGCTGGCGGCGGAGACGAGGCTGCACACCTACGGCTATGTCCTGCGATGCGACGCGCCACTCGAACATCTGGGCAATAACCCCTCCGGCAAGCAATCCACCGACCACAGAGGCAATCACAAGAGTCGCGTCGACTTCAACACCTCCATCTTTCTGGCCAACCGTCAAATCTACGAGGAAGCGTTCCCAGTGCTTTACGAGATCAACGAGATCGTCGTGCGTCTTTCCAAAGTATGCTTTGAGCGTGAGGATGCGAAAGCTACGCATTACGGCAAAGGGCTGCTGCGACAGATACATCACAAGGACAACCGCACAGGACCCTGCCGCGTCTTGCAGTCGAGACCCGTCTCCAAATCTACGAAGACTTGCTGTCCTTCTCGAAGCCGCTCCGACGAAGAAAGAATCCGCGTTGGTCGCCTGACACCAGAAGACTCACTCGCTCACGCCGACCCTCGATCCTGCTCGTGAGCAAGCAGATCACCGCCGAAGCCCTCCCGACTTTCTACAAGCTCAACACCATTCAGATTTGCCACTGGGACATCTGCCTATGGAACAACGACAACACGCCTACTGGGTGCGACGCCAGCCTGTTACAGCATGCCGTGCTTAAGGACAACTCGATATGGACGCCGTTCTCCTCCTGCGGAAGGTGCGCGGAGAGCCTGTACGAGCTCATCAAGCATATTGCTGGCGAACGCTTTCCGAAATTGAAGAGCATCACCATCAACATCAAGGGGTGCGATGGCATCAAAGAACTGGAGAAGCAGTTCTTTCGACCAAAAGAAGGGAGCGAAGAGTGCGGTAGTGATCATCCTGAGGACGAAGAAGAGCCCGACTCCGATGAGCCCGACTTCGATGACTCTGACGAAGAGACTGATTACCTCATCGAGCTGCAGCGCCACAAACAAGCCAAGGAACTCACCGAGAACGTCAAGAAGGATTTGCAAGGCTTCTTCGATGAAGCAGAAGGGTCCGACATGACCCTCGATTTCACAACAGTCGGCCGGTTCCAAGTCCTGGGCGCTTCAGATACGCCTCTTAGGGTTATCTTTCGGTACCCAATGATCACAAAGACCTGGGAGTACTACCAGGCTCTTGAAACCGACGACAGAGATCTCCACCATCATGCTGAGAAGCCATACGAGCTCGAAGGCGTACCGAAGCGCGTGTACTTGCTGATTAAGCAGCTCTTCTCTGCGCGAGCCAGCTGGCTTCGCCATGCTAGACACTGTGACTTTGCAAGAAGCCAGGAGGTCAGCCTCGTGTTTGGACGCAGTAGGCTGTCGCCCAAGTGGCTGGAGCTTGGCGAAGGTTTTCACGCAGTGTACAGATTGATCAACTGAGACGGCGCTGGACTGGCTGTGATGGAGCTAGAGAAGTGTTGTGGTAGCTTTAGCGCGGGCTGGTGTCTGAGCGAGCGAGTAGGGACTTCGCACGGCTGATGCGCAAACCATGAGAGTCGTATCGAGTATGGTCGAAGGACTGGCAAATGATAGCGGGAAAGAAATGAATCTGGACGGGAGTTCGTTGTCGGAGTAGTCCGTCGATGCCTGAGTCAAGACACATTCTTTCTGACCTCCAATATCTCCCTCGCTTTGTTGCGAGCTCTTCCCTTCTTCTGACAAGCTCTGCGCACCCAATATCGATCGCCAAACTCAGCAAGCTTCCGCATTGGTACTCTGGCGCCCGGATAAAAGCGCTTGCAATTCCTGCCCAACAGAGCCGCATGCTATCAACTTCAATCGTCCCCATGCCGTGAACTTCAAAGCCAACTTGAGACTTTTTCGCGCATGCTCGCTGTAAGTCTTCTTGGATGTCTTTCACGTCCCAAGCTCATCCGGATGGCCATCGTTTTAAGCTGTTATGACACAGTAGCATCGCTGGAAGCGAGCAAGCCATCTTGGTCTGGCTGGTATCGCCACGCTTCGGCCTTGGTCTCGTTGGCTTCGGCATTTGCCAGCTACATTTGACCTCCTGTGACCCTGGAACCGTGCAATGATGAAAGCTACCAGCACAGTGGAACGTTTGCGCTTCTGAGATGTCAAAGCGGCAGAACACGGTATGGTAAGGGCCATGGTATAGGTACACGAACCAGGACCTACTTGTCTCCTCCTTTACAACATCTAACACTCTCAACCCTCGGATGCAATGAACATCAGCAGACTCTCTCTTGTAAGACGACACCTCCATGCCAACCATCAAGACTGGCAGTACTTGCTAAAGCACGCGGTGCAGTTCTTCGGATATTGCACCGATGTCCTCTTCAACATCATCGCACAAGCGAGGCATTCAGGCCACTGCAGATCGTTGTTCTGGGTGGCAATGAGGTTTCCGTTTTTGATCGAACCATCCACTCGCTGTACGCTAGCGTCGAGTTCCTCACCATTGTAGTTGACATCGTAACCGTATCCGATGAGCGGCAGCCAGATGATTGTCACTGCGTCGGGCTGGTCGCAGCCGAAGAACTGTGCGCCAGTCGTGAGGTTCCTCGCGATGAAGACGTCTGGGGCTGGAATGATCGGCATCTTTGTGAGGTTCTGGGCCTGGGCTTGGACGTATGTGTTGTGGAGAGAAAGGCCAGTACAATTGTAGGTCGTGCCATTGTCACCGCAAGAGTCAATGACTACCCAAGTTAGCGAAGCCATCAGGCTAGGCCGAAAAAGCACGTACCAACGATGGCGCTAACGTTTCGCTGCGCCTGTATAAGAGGCCATAGCGGATCATCCTGGTGACTGGCACCGCCGTCTTGAAGACCCAAGGATGCATTTCCGGAGACCGCGGGCGAGCTGGCAAGGCCTTGAAAGGGATTTGGTATCTCGGTCGCAAGCTTGGGATCGAGGGGCTCGACCAACATTGCCTGACGACGTTCGCTGTCATCAGTATAGACTCTGACTGGAGCGAAGGCAGAGATGCGTACCTGGAAAGCACTCGCCATCATAGCGAGATTTGAAGATCCTGAGATCTTCGGTTCGCAAACGCCGTACGGGTAGACGTTACTCGTGGACGCGGTGATGAAGCCAAGATTGTCGAAGCCTCGATAGCATACTTGATCTGCAGCGACTGTACCATTATGGAGTGAGGTGCCCAGATAGGGGGTGAGCGCGAACGCGTTGACACCGGCATCCCATGAACCGAACTCGTGCGGCGTGTACTCGTACTGCGTGGCATTATGAGGAGTCGTGCAGTTTTTGGCACCGGGTAGCACGCCGACCGAAGTCATGATGGGATACGGAGCGTTGTGAGCCGTAAAATTTGAGTAGGTCGTCATATTGGAGAACGTCAGGTTTACTCCGCAGTCTGGACCTGGGTAGCCCAGATTGCATGCCAGAAAGCGGCCATAAGGATCGGCAATGGTAACCGTAAACTGGGCTCCCTCCTTTGCTGCGACGTCTTTGACCTGTACTCCGTCAAACCAGCCAGCGTAGGTGGAAATGGTAAGGCAGGCCACGTACGATGGATGTATAAGCAGAGATAGCTGCAATCAATCCGCCTGGAGGCACCAAAGCGCTACCTGGAAAGTTGGGCTCGAAGACTTTTCGCTGTAAGTAGGACACAGTGGGCCAGTTCTGAGCCATGAGCGAGCTCAGGAACCAGCCTCCTCCAGATACCGCAGTTTGATACGTGAAGGCCTGGTACAATCCACTTACGGAAGAGTTGCTGTCACGGGAGTCCATCGCTTGCAGGTTGCCAGCACCGTTTAAGAGAGCACGGTAGCCTCCGCCGCTCTCGGCCAGAGCGATTGTAGGTAGCACAGAGGTATTGATTCTGACATTGAGCCTCTTGAGCCAAGCGGCCAAGGCTACATCGGCCTTAGGCTTGCGAAATGCGATGTACTCGGCCTCCCCAGAGCCTACGCCCGATGCCGTACGCACAATTGAGGTATTCGGACAAGTCGTCGGTTGTGGTGCATAGGCGTTCATTGTTGCGAGGCTGCTGGCGGCTCGAGGGTACAGGCCGCCGCCTTGAGCGTTGCCGAATGTCGATGTCAAAGAGAAGATGCCGAGAAGAGCCAGATGTAGACGCATGGTGGCCGCAGGGTGGTAGTTGGACCCCGGAACCAGATATAGCAATGGAACGTGTATGCCACAAGAGAGAATCGCGGAGCTCGTACAGGTACTGTTGTAGTCGGCGAAACAAATCAAACAATAAGATCAATAATAGTGCAGGCTGTGAAAAGGGTCTGGAGGGTTCAAGGGCTTAAGAGCAGCAATGCCTGTGACACTGTCTTGCGCGTCACTTGGTCAGACTCACGATGGCGGCCGAACACAGCAAGTGCAGTGGAGTGTTTGAAGTGTCCTCGAGAAGGCAGGGCCGGTATCGTGCCGGTTGCAAGAGCGCCCTTCTGGTACTTTCCGTCCGAATGTGATGTGTTCACAGATTTGATCCAAAATGGCATGCATGCTACGAGCCGCATGCTCGCTCACATCTCTGCGCTACCCAAGGCCCCAAAGACCGTCGAGCAGTAAATCGAGGAAACAGTCAGAAGTGAGTGAAGTTGAGACGGATGCAGCGCGTCGTGAGCTCGCGTCCTCCGGCAAGACTTCGGCTCGCTGAGTCATCATTTCTGCCTCAGACATCCCTCCATAGTTCAACCATTGAGGGAGCTCCAAACCCAAACTCACTTGGCCCGCTTTCACTGACATTCGCCTTGCTGTACCTGGAGAGCTGAAGCTGTACCTGCCTTTTGACACCAGCCTAGACCTCCTACAGCCCGGTTTCCAAGCTCGGAGACGGGCTGGAAAACCGTTCTGACGTACGTCAAGACACTCTTCCACGGAGGGTAACTTAGGTGCAGAGTGTAGGACCCATCGACAACAACGACCCCTCATCAGAAGTTAAGTAACCCTCTACCTTACCTTACTCTCCTTCTCCCCCTCTGCTGAAACTCGAGCTCAAACAACACACATTTTACAAAACCCACCAACCAAACCAAACAATCACAATCCAAGATGGCAGGACTAATGGACAAGGCCAAAGGAATGATGGGCAAAGAGGGCGGCTCTAACGAGAGTGGCCAGCAGAGCGGCTCAAACGAAAGCGGCTCCAAAGACAGCAGTTCCAAGGAGGGCGGCTCGAGCGAAGGTGGCCAGCAGGGCGGTCAGGGAGGTGGCGGCAACAAATACGTCAACCAGGGTTCGTCATTTCGATCCCCATCGCCATCCCTCTCATCACACACAAAGAGACCTCAACTGACGAGAGAACGATGCAGCCATCGACAAAGGTACCGATAAGGCCGGAATGGGCGACAAGTACGACCAGAAGATCAACGACGCGGCCGATGGGCAGATCGACAAGTTGATGGACCAGAGGGCTCAGGGAGGCTCGGGCATGCCGACAGAGATGGCTAAGAAGGGGTTGTAAGCTCGACTTCGGTTGCACCTGGGTTATGAAAGATGTTACGATATGGGCAGTAAGCACTGGGATCACGTACCTATGTAGCTTTGTCCAGTAACGAGCTGTAGCCTTATAATGGCACAGCCTGATGATCGATGTTTTCTGTTCATTGAGCCGTCTATGCGTTGTGCAATTAAAATGAGAACTGTTGAGGCTCGCCCTGATAGTACAGTATGACAGCAGCGTGGCTGATAGAACACGCCGAGAATGATCGAGCGTGGTGCACTGCCAATGGCACCTGGAACCGTGACTCCCTCGGCAGAGCTTCGCATGAGAGAGTGCGCTGTTGAACGATGAGAGAGCTGCGTTGGGGACTGATACGGAGATGAGGTTTGCTTGAGTATGTGTATCGAAACCACACTATGTCCAGCCCGAGCTATCTACAGCTTCGGTGCTCTATCTGCCGCCTGTCAGCACGCAGTCTTCTACCCTTTTCGCTTATGGTGACCTACGCAGCGGAGTCCCGCTTCCCCTTGAGGAACTCATCAAACCACTGCACATGCTGCAAGAACGCCGCCTCCTTAGCGAACTTGGCCGCCTTCTTGCTCATATCGGCTCTGACCGCAAAGCCGTGCTCGACATCGCTGTACAAGCTGATTTGGTACGGGATAGACATCTCCTTAAGAATGTCCTCCGTCTGCCTCCTCTTCTCCGCCGGGAAGATCTGATCCGTCTCCGCCGCCGCAATGCTCAATGGCCCAACCATCCCCTTCACCTCCTCCGCCTCCACGAAACTCGGGTGCGCCATAGCTCCCACATCGATCCCTTTGCCCTTAGCCAGGAATCTCGCAACATACTTGGCGCCGAAGCAGTAACCCACGGAGCCGATCTTCTTGACGCCGAGCTCTTCGCGCATGTGCTTGATGACGGTGGTGACGATGGGGTCGACTTGGCCAGTACCGTGACCTTTGCCCTGAGGGCCGGACTTTTGGAGCCAGGCCATGATATCGAAGCCTTCGGGGCGGTTGAGGGCGATGGGGTCGCCTTCGAAGAGGTCGGGCATTACTACGAAGTAGCCGTTGGCTGCGAATTGGTCGGCGATGCTGAAGTATATCGTTAGCCTATATTGACATTGATGTGCGATCAAGTTGTACTTACAGCTGGGCGTTGATGAACTCATGGCCAATAACGTCTGGCAGGATGAGGATGGCAGTGTCGGTCTTCTTGTCTTCTGGGTAGGAGAAGTAGGTCGAGACTATACCACCGTGTCAGTTCAGTTCAACACATCGTCGCATGCCTATAAAAGTGAGACCAAGCGTACTCTCGCCAATACTCTTAATCTCGCCCTTCGCTTCGCCCTCGTGCTTAACACCAATAGTACAACAACGAGCTCCTGGGTTCGATGCCATTTTTTGTCCTTGTTTACCTGGAAATCTGCCGTTTAGCTGAGTGAGATGATGTGGCCTGATATGTCTCTCGATAGGAATGTTCGGAAGGATCTCAAGTCGAGACCGAGACAAAATGTTTCTTGTGTTCTTCTTCGCTGTCGCAACGCCCCACCACCCCTCATCGCTCAATCGCGTCACATCTTCGGCAATTATTCAATCTTAACGCCGGACACCCTGAGACCGGGTAAAAGGGTTGCTGAAATAAATGCTTGCTGGATCATCCCGAAGTCGCCAGGCTTTCGAGAGTCGGAGGAAGGTGGGGAGCTTAGAGATATGCGATGCTGTCGTGAGCGTCGCACTCATCGCCCAACCCGACTGGCGGACAATTCAGCGGTCGGTCGCGCTGTCGTAGAAACGGAGGCGTCCATAGGCGATGATTTGTTTCAACGACGCTTGAGGCCTGGCTTGGCCTAGTGCGGGACAAGTATTGCGTCAAAGCTCGGCGTCTGTGTTTCGTGCCTGGTGAGCTTTGAGAAGGTGCAGCCTGACATCTTTCCCACAAACGACAGCCATAGACAACTTGTGTTTGACCACCGAAATCGAACTTCCAGCACTCACGAACTCCCATCAGCAGCAGAGATGGCGTCTTGCAAGCACGTCACCGCTGACCTCCATCCACCACGCCCTACCGACTCCGTCTACCGCGAGGATTGCACATTATGCTTCGACAGCGTCGACGACCCATCAGGTATCGACGTCTGCCTGCACTGCTTCAACGGCGGCTGTGCATCGGAGAGAATTCACGGTCGTCTTCATGCTCAGCAAGCACAACACCCTCTAGCAGTCAACATCAAGCGTACCCGCAAGAGGAAGGAGCCTCGTGCAGATGGCGAGCCACCAGAGAAGATTTCCAAGCTCGCTATCAAAGCTGAGACTGAGGAGGAGCGCTACGATATACAGACAGATGTCCACTGCTTCGAGTGTGGCGTCGACGGGATCAAGAAGGATGGCAAGGTCGGGGAGACGGTGGAGGGGGTGCTGAAGGCCAATACTTTCGCCAAGCAAGAAGAGGTCAAGGCATGGGAGCTGGAGATGACGCCTTGTGAGCATACGCTTTGTCTGGAGCAAGAGCAAGGGAGGAGTATACCGAGTGGTGACTTGGGGCATTGCAGTCAGTGTGATCTCAAGGAGAATTTGTGGCTTTGCTTGTCTTGTGGCAATCTCGGGTGTGGCAGGAGTCAATTTGGCGGTGTTGGCGGTAATAGCCATGGTGTAGCCCACAAGGACGCCTCTGGGCACCACGTTGCAGTCAAGCTGGGCTCACTGACAGCAGACGGAAGCGCGGATATCTACTGCTACGCTTGCGATGAGGAGCGTACGGATCCTGAGCTGGTCGGCCATCTCAAGCACTGGGGTATCGATATCTCGGATCGGGTCAAGACGGAAAAGAGCATGACGGAGCTCAATGTGGAGCAGAACCTCACCTGGGAGTTTGCCATGACGGACGAAAAGGGACGAGAGCTGAAGCCATTGTTCGGTGCAGCGTTTACTGGTCTCAAGAACCTCGGCAACAGTTGCTACCTCAATAGCGTCCTTCAGAGCCTTTTCGCCATGCCGGAGTTCCAGAATAGATACTACAGGCCTGATGAAGCTATCCCACCGATCACGAAGCCGGCTGAGGACCTGGAAGTCCAGCTCCGTAAGCTCGCAGACGGACTTTTGTCTGGGAGATATGGCAAGCCAGACTCTGACGTCCAGACTTCCGAAGAGGACGTCCACGAAGTCCCGTGGCAGAAAGGCCTCGCACCAGCTATGCTGAAGTACCTGGTGGGTCGTGGCCATGCCGAGTTCAGTACGATGCGTCAACAAGATTCCTTCGAGCTGCTTCTCCATTTGCTCAAGTTGATTACGAGGTCTCAGGCGGGCGCCCGTGGGCAATACAAGGATGTCACGGACCCGGTTGAGAGCTTTCGATTCGTCATGGAGCAGAAGCTGCAATGCATGAGCTGTAAGAAGGTCAAGTACAGGCAGGACGAGATGGAGAATCTCTCGGTCGCTGTGCCTATCAAGAGGCTACCCAAGGCGGACGATGCGACCATGACAGATGCTGGCAAGGACGGAGAAAAGCCCAAAGATGAGTTCGAGCCGGTCACCCTCAAGCAGTGTCTGGACGACTTTACGGCGCCGGAAATGGTAGAGTTGACGTGTTCGAGCTGTAAGCAGAGCGGCTTTACCAAGCAGAGCTTATTCAAGACATTTCCTACTATCCTGGCAGTCAATGCGAGGCGATTCGAAATCGTCGGATGGGTGCCAACAAAGCAGGACGTACCAGTCATCGTCGACGACAGCACATTTGATATGGAAGCGTATCGCAGCAAAGGCAAGCAAGATGGCGAAGAAGAGCTCCCAGAAGATCAGGCGGCTGGTGGATCTGCTGGAGCGGCCGCTGGCTTCCAGCCGAATGAAGTTGCTCTCGAGATGTTGACATCCATGGGCTTTCCTCGCGTCCGTTGCGAGAAAGCTCTGAAAGCGACTGGTAATACAGACGCCGATGTGGCGGCTTCGTGGTTATTCGAGCACATGGAGGATCCCGATATCGACGAGCCAATGCAAGCTGAGCCCGGTGGTCCTACCGCTGCCTCTACGTCCTCGGTAGATCCAGAGAAGATCGAGAACCTGGGCAACATGGGCTTTTCAGCGCCACAAGCTCGTCAAGCCCTCAAGGAGACCGGCGGCGATATGGAGCGAGCAGTCGATTGGTTGTTCAGCCACCCCGACGCGACTGGCGACTTCGGCGACGACGCAATGCCTGCCGAGGCCACCGAGGCCAACCCAACATCTGCGGGATCTGCTGTAGTCGAAGACACCAAGCCTGCCAAGTTCTCCCTGAAATCCATCGTGTGCCATAAGGGCTCCAGCATCCACGCCGGCCACTATGTGGCGTTCATCAAGAAGGAGATACCGGAGCACGGCGAGGGGTGGGCGCTTTTCAATGATGAGAAGGTTGCGTTGGGGAGCGATGCGGAGGAGATGAAGAAGTTTGCTTATATCTACTTCTTCAGGCGTGAGAGCACCACTTGAAGAGGCTGGAGGCCGCTATAAGGGACTGAGATTGCGGCGATAAGACGAAGATCCGTGGTCGTGGGACAGTAATGAGTGATGATGAGCATGATAGACGGTGTAGCATAGCGTAGCATGGCATAGAGTGTTGCTGTGTGGCCTGGAGGCCGCCTTAGCCTACTGAGACACCGATATAAAAGTCGAGATGAGGATCCCATACTCGCATAGTCCATACTTATCTCCCAAGCTATTGTGCATGTCCGGCACTCTTTCCAAGTTGTCTCAGGTTCTTCCTGTTTTATGCTTTGCACCACTGGCTGCGGAGCCCGCTCCGAATCGTCATAGATCGTTCAATACCTCTGCGACGTCTCCCCATCTACAATGATCTTTCAATCTATATTGACTATATACAAGAACGCAGAGAAGCCGGTCACGATGTTGTGACGGTATGAAGAAGGATCTCAGGGAAAACCTCGGTATTTAAAAAATGTCCGATCGACTTCATCCTTCCCTCTTATCTCCACCCTTCTTCTCTACGTGTTCTTCACCGGTGAAGAACAAAGGCAAAAGGTCTTTGAGCACGGTCCGTATCTCACAGTAGAAGGGACACCAAGTCGACGCCGAACGTGCCACGGTTTCCGACCATTTGGACCAAGAGGCAAGCCGACAATGAAGACTACCGAGCATCAGCTTTCACCACCCTCGCTCGAGGAGCTGGTCAAGATCATGACGCCTGCTCTTCAGCAGAACTACGAGCATGCAGCGGCAAGCGTAGTCGAATGTCCAGACCTGCGTCAGCCACCGTTTCATCTGGCGGCTGAAGGCTTAGGTGGCAATGAGTGTGTTGCAGACATCGGCGGCCAAACGCACCTCTTCCCTCGGCCATTGTTTGACAAGAAGTACTCCATGCTAGAGTGCGCCAAGTGTATGAACCTATCTTCGGATGGTGGCATGCTCATAGGCGCCGGTGCTGGTCCTTTCCATGTCATTGGACAGAACTCCGAGCTCAGCCCAAACCTGAGCTGGAGCGGCGACGACTTCGAGACCGTCGACAACAAGACGCGGGTCACCAAAGTCGAGAGTATTACACATGACAAAGCCGACGTTGTTTGCCAGCCTTGCCCAAGCATGGACTGTGCGTTGATGATGAACTTGTTCGGATCCGCCGGACGAGCTGGACCGGTGCTCAAGATGACCGCCCGTTTGCGGAGGGGCGAGCAGAAGAGCTTCACGGAATGCATTCGACACGCGCTACACGAGGCGTATGGTGATGGTCGACAAGTCAGTTTGGGCGGTACCTTCGTAGTGAAGAAGGGCAAGGCATTGTATCATGTGATGCCGGACTTCCCGTCTGAGGATAAGCTACCGTTCGCCGACCGTCATCAGCTTAACGACTGGTTGACGTTCCATCGATACTCGGCGCCTATGGTCTGCTTGACCGTATTCCACTCTGCAGACCCGGAGAAGCTTGGCCTGAGAATGGAGCATACTCACTGCTTTTCAGGTGCGGACAAGAACGAAGGCGGCCATTACCATCACGACCTGCTAGCGGGAGAAGGTGGAGAGGAAGACATCGAGTACGAGGCTTACTTCAACACCGCCAAAGTGCTGTACCGGATTGACCAGCCGCAAGCGGCTTCGGACTTCGACTTGCGCCAATAGTCTCCCACCTGCTGGCCATCGGGGCTACACCCCAATGCCTGCTTAGATGAACCGCAATTGTGTCGACTCGGCGAGACGGACGTCTAGGGCATGCTGCGTGCTCGCTGTCGTAGTCTCAATCCCCTGCTAGTCGATGGGCACATTCTGCTGGGTATAGGGCCCTTCCATTGGGCTTCCGAATCAGGTATAATAAACCTCCATCTCGCGGATACTCCACGTAGCTTAGGTAGTACCCGTAACTGGATTCTGTACACTCACCGTACCTTCCATCCGGTCAAGCCCCAAGGTTCCGTCGTCGCAATTCGAAGCCGGCAAGGACGTCGGTCTTAACGTCCAGAGCAAACTGCGCGCTCGGGATATCATCCACCTCTTGCTCCGTCGCCCAGAACGACTCAAAGAACACCCGGCCATTGGCGATAGCCGGCGTCCTTGGCGACGGTTCCTCGCAACTCCAAATGAGGGTCACTCGCAACGCGCTGTCACCACTGCCATTGATCTCGTCGATCCTCGTATGCAACGCTTCTGGTGCGGTGAGGTCGCGGCCAGGGTAAAGACCAGCCTGGACTCGAATGGTGTCCCTGGCGAAGGCCTCCATCGTCGGCAGCTCGGACATGAAACGATCGATCGGGAAGCGAGGATTGTCGGCCGTGACAGCGGTGGTCACCAGCCTGCAGAACGGCGCGCACAAGCGCCCATCGCCTACGATGAAGTCGTCTGTCAGTCGTTGGAGGAGAACAGTCGCGTCGCGGAAGACGAAGTTGCAGAGCACAAGGGTGGTGAAGGTCTGATGCATTTGTTCTTCGGCCCGACCGAGATACCGTTCCGGCGACTCGGAGAGGCTGGCTGTCATGCCGTCGTCGACGACCGAGCCGTTTGCCATGTTGTTCGTGGGAGTGTGGAGGGTTCGGAGGACTTGCGGGCAATCTATGCTGTAACACTTACCTTGAGATGCATCGCTTGAGATTAAACGCTTGTGAGTGTATCCTACAAATGGCGAGGAAGGAAGCCATAAAGTGATACTGTGATAGGCGTCGCCACAGGGCTAAGCGGCTTCTTTCTTCGGCTGTCCGGCCTGGGCTTTCGCATGTGAGCGACTCCCCGGCCCTCTTACTCACAACACACTCCAATCTGCGCGACATTCTGACGAACTCTGAGTCTGGACCGCATGTCAGAACCTGCAAGCCAAGAAGCAGGCAGTTAGCGGTGGCGATATGTAAAAGCGGGTCTCACGTGACGTTCTGGCTTGTTCTATGGAAGGTGGCGACTGAAGATCCCGGCAGATCTTGTATTGCCCACAGCAGTCTGCTCACCACGCTCGCATATGGAGTCTTCATATGATGGTAGGACCTAAGGTATATCATATTCTGCTCCGCGAGCCGAGCCCTCTGCCGCTATGCTGGTACGCTAAATTTCACGTGGCGCTGCCAACAAAACCTTGATCGCTTTCTTCCAGACCCGGCGTGACTGCCTCTTTCGGAACAATGAATGAAGCTACCGCTACTTACGTTGATGAGTGAGTAGGGTACCAAGTTCCAACACAGCGGTGATCGTCTAAGAATCGGACATAATATGTTTCATCCTAGTAGCTCGGTACGGCCTTGAGACTGTGCAGTAGAACTTTGTGCTATGAGGCTCACCTCTATTATCATACCTTTAGCCTACGACCTAGCATACGGAGAGCACACGACGGCGAGGGCACGGCTACGGTTGTAGGAGGTCCCAGGTGTAGCAGCTTACGAACAGTCTGATACAGAGGTTCAAGGCGGCTTGCAGACCGGGCAACAGAAGTTGGTGATATGCTACACTGCCACGTATGTTACTTCCTCGTCGCTGACTAGGTACCGCATATCAATGACCTGGCACAGTCTCCCTCCCCTCCATAACCTTTTCCCACTCCGGCGTAGCCATCGCTCGTTCACAGTACTCAAGCAGCGCCGGCGGCATCAAGTGCGGACGCTCAACTTCTTTCATGCGGACCAAGAAAGTCACCAGGTGTGCATCCAGCGCTGTCGCCTGATCTAGACCGAACAGCCATGGCTTGCCCGGCTGCAGGAGAGTTGTTACCTCTTCTAGTAAGGCTTTGGCTTTCTGCTCGTTCAATGCCATGGCCCTGGTGGTGGCGCCGCCGACGTAGTCTTCACTCGTGCTAGGGGCGGTGTCAGTAAATTGTGCCACGTAGGGTGTGGGGGAGCATACTGAGGGAGCTTGGCTTCCAAAGCCTTGCGGTACTCTGGACTGATATTCTTCTGGGCGAGGCGGGTTTCGATAGCGTCGACAAAGCCTTGCGCGAACTTAGGCTTGGTGCCGAAGGACAGGGAGTAGAAGTTCAGGCGATGCAGCTCTTTCATCAGTCGCACGATCTCTCCTTTGTGCGCGGGAGGGTACAGAGAAGGGTAGCGCTCGCCGATATAGTGTGTGATGTCCTGGCTCTCGGGCATAGGCTTGTCGAGGGCTGGGGAGGTGAGAACGGGGACCTGTCCCTTTGCGTTGACGTTGCATAAGAAGTCCTCTTCGAGCTGGCCGTTGTGTAGGATGTCGACAACTTTCTCTTCGAGCTCCATTGCTGAGTCGGCATCCTTGGGTTCGCCGGCTACGGCAAGGCCGTAGCGGACCATGATGGAGCAGAGGGACACGTGGTGGTGGTAGAAGACATAACTTTGAGGCGACATATTGGAATAGGTCTTTGGTCTTGAAGTCCTTGGTCTTTGGTCTTTAGTCTTGGATGTAGAGTAGAGAATGCAACTTGGCTGAGCTTCAGTGCGTTGAGCAATCAATCGTTACGACGGAGGAGCCTAATTCATATAGTAGCTGGAGTAGGCTGACAGATTTGGAGCTGTCGCAGAAAGTGGTATGCTCGCATCCTTCTCGCGTCCGAAGTCACCGCCTTACGGAAGCCGCTTCGTCAGGCTCGAGCATACTTCCTCGACCACACGGCTCCGTGCACCGCCATACCGCAGCAGGTTCGAGATTGCTTGGGGCTAAAATGCATGCAATTCGGTTCTCGCTTGCCGTCTTTGGTCCGTATCCGCTAGTAGGCATTGCGGTACTTTTTCAGCTGGTCACCACAGATTCGTGAGGACACCGAGGCTTGGTGACTACCAATTGGCATTGCCGCCAACTCGTGAAGACCGAATAGATATATGACAGCGTCTTCTCGAGACTGCCTGCACCTGATCATGTTACCGTATGAAATCCTCGTACACTAGCAGCCCACCCGGCGCCTTGGAAGGTTTCTGAGATCTTAAAGCATGCTTCGCACGGCAAGCCTGTCCATTGCCGCAGACCGTACAATGAAATCGAGTGTCGCCACGTGCCCGGCCTTGTGATGGGTTTGACGATGTTGTGCGTGGTTGTACGTGGTTGACATGTCGAAGGAGGAAAGTCTGCGCCGCTTTCGTGCCTGCCCTGCCCCGCCGCAACGTCATTCGCCGGTGCTGCCAAACAAATCCCTGCACCTTCAAGATTGAAACGACGACGCGCAACTCTTGTGGCACGGAAGGCTGCCACATAACTCTTTCACATAAGATCTCGTATGGGAGGACGCATTGTTGAAGAATAACAAGCGACTAAGACCTTTTCAACGACAACATGAACGTCCTCAAGCTCCAGAAGTACGTTTTGGTATACCAACAATCGGCAACAGCTCCGCTGACATATGCATAGGAAGTATCCTCAATTCCAGCAGTCCGATATCTTCGGCCTCACAGATGCCTTCCGCAAGCTCGACGTCGACGACAAAGGCTATGTAGACGAAGGAACAGCGATCAAGTCGGCGACCGGCACCGAGCGACAACCGTACGATGTTGTCAGACAAGCGCTGAGGGAGGTAGAGCTAGGCAGCTCAAGGCATGTCGAGCTGGAGGACTATGTCGACCTTATCGCCCGGTTAAGACAGAGCAGCCCGGCACAGCAGCGCATGGGCACTGGTCCACAGCGACCGCGCGGTGTTAGTAACGCTGCGTCGCAAGATGGAGGAGCAGCGCCGTCACCAGGGCACAAGAGCAAGAGCAGTCATGGCGGTGGGCGGATCACAGTCGCAGGTGCTACGGGAAGCAGCCAGCATACCATCAACGAAGACGAGCGGACTGCCTTCACCTCCCACATCAATGCCGTCCTTGCCGGCGATCCGGACATAGGACACCTGCTACCCTTCCCTCTTGACACCTTCGAGATGTTCGATGCGTGCAAGGATGGTCTACTGCTCGCGAAGCTCATCAACGACAGCGTACCAGACACCATTGATGAGCGAGTGCTCAACCGGCCGGGCAAGAAGATCAAGCAGCTGAATGCCTTCCACATGACGGAGAACAACAACATCGCTATCGAGTCAGCGAAGGGTATTGGATGCAGTGTGGTCAACATTGGCAGTGGCGACATCATTGAGGTGCGCGAGCATTTGATCTTGGGGTTGATTTGGCAGATCATCAGGAGAGGATTGCTCGGCAAGATCGACATCAAGCTGCACCCGGAGCTGTACCGGCTGCTAGAGGACGGCGAGACGCTTGAGCAGTTCCTGCGGTTACCGCCTGAGCAAATTCTGCTGCGGTGGTTCAACTACCATCTCAAGAACGCCAAGTGGCACAGAACGTGAGTTGACAAGAGAGTATCTGATGTGGTACATCAGCGCTGACAATGAAACAGTGTCAAGAACTTCTCCAAAGACGTGGCAGATGGCGAGAACTACACCGTCCTCCTCAACCAGCTCGCGCCCAACATCTGCTCCCGCAATCCACTCCAGACCTCCGATCTCCACCAACGTGCCGAACAGGTGCTTCAAAACTCCGACAAGCTCGATCCTCCTTGCCGCAAGTTCTTGACACCTACCTCTCTCGTAGCCGGCAACCCGAAACTCAACCTCGCTTTCGTCGCCAACCTGTTCAACAACCATCCAGGTCTTGACCCGATCACGGAGGAAGAGAAGCAAGACATTGAGGACTTTGATGCAGAAGGCGAGCGTGAGGCACGCGTGTTCACTCTCTGGCTCAACTCGTTGGACGTCAAGCCGGCTGTTGTATCGTTCTTCGACGACCTCAAGGATGGAGTGATCCTACTGCAAGCATACGACAAGGTCATACCCGGCTCAGTGAACTGGCGACACACCAATAAGCCTCCGGCGAACGCCGCGACCATCGCAAGTCAGGATCCAGATGAAGCTTACCTCACGATTGGCTCTGGTATGAGCAGGTTCAAGGCCGTAGAGAACACAAACTACGCTGTCGAGATCGGCAAGCAGAACAAGTTCTCTCTCGTCGGTATCCAGGGTGCAGACATCACCGATGGCCAGCGGACACTCACACTGGGTATGGTATGGCAACTCATGCGCAAAGACATTACACGGACCCTCACCGGCTTGGCGCAAAGCATGGGCAAGCGCGAGATTTCGGACGCGGATATGGTACAATGGGCCAACGGCATGAGCCAGAAAGGCGCAGGTGGCAAGTCTCAGATCCGATCCTTTAAAGACGGTTCACTCGCGACTGCTGTCCCGCTCCTGGACGTGCTGAGTGGGATGAAGAGCTCGTACGTCGACTACGATCTCGTGGCCAGCGGGAGAACGGATGATGAGAAGTACCAGAATGCCAAGCTGGCTATTTCGATCGCGAGAAAGATGGGCGCGACGATTTGGCTGGTGCCGGAGGATATCACGAGTGTGAAGAGTCGGTTGATTGTTACTTTTATTGGGAGTTTGATGGCTACTAGTCAGAAGCTGCAATGAGTGACATGCCGAATCAACCGAGCGGTGGGGAGGATGAAGGGATGAAGGTATGAGCGTATGATGAGCGCCTGAATCATGGCTTGCAGGTACGAGCTAGAAAAGCAGAATATACGAATACCCATCTGACATGTATCATGATGTCTGTATCTGGCGTCGTCGTGAGGCATTTTGGAGGTTGGACATGAAAGTGAATCATACAGCATTGGGCTCACGCGCCGGGATGTCGAGTGCTGCTAAGTATACAAATGGGGTATCATTATGTGCTAGATCGAGACCGCACTACTACTGCCTGCCTACATCAACGTGAACATAGTACGGCTCACCTTACTAAAAGTGCGGCTTACCTCCGTTTTAGCGCCGGGCGATGCCGCGACGTATATAAACTTTTTAGAGGTAAGTTGAACTTTAGACCCGTATATACATCTCTCCGTACATACGCGCGTACGTTAGCATATACGTATTTCCCTCCTAAATACCGATACGTACCTTCGTACGTACGTAGAGATATACGTTTCAATATATTTCGTAGGTGTCTTCGGTCGCAATTAAGGGCAACAAGTTGCCCGCTCCCTTAACACCCCCGAACCCGAACTATAATCGCTAACCCGAACCCCTAACCGCTCCGCCCTAACCCTAACTGCCTAACCCTAACCCGTCTAGCCGTAGGTATAACGTACATCTCTACGTACATTTCTACGTATAGTGTACTTAGGGTCTATACGTACGCGCGAATGTATATACGAGTTTTAGAGATTAAGTTCCCCGGAGGTAATGTAGGAGTTTCGGAGGTGAGCGGAGGTTTTCGGAGGTGATCCGCACTTTTAGTCAAGTGAGCCGTACTGGATCCTGTACATCAACAGCTGCAGTTCCTCACCCCTTCGTATCTCCACCAGGAATCGCAGCATCTTCCGTCTTCTCCCGATCGAGTGCCGGGTTCACTTCCGCTGGCTTCGACTCCGCAGTACCAGTCGATGCAACATAAATATGGCTGAGATTACCGTCCTTGTCTTCGTGCTGGTTGCTCCCAGCTGATTCCGTCAGATCTGAGGGAGACGCTTGCTGCGCTAAAGCCTCGGGTGAAGTCGACGGCCTCTCCTTGCTGGACCCGGCGGGCATGTGTTCACCTCGGACTTTCTCCTCATGCCACTTGGATAGGTTAAGCGTCTCATCGACCTGCTTGGTGAGGTTCGTGATCTCATCGTCTAGCGCCTCATCCTTTGTCTTCTCCACCTCCACTTCTTCCTCTGGCTCCTCCGGCTCCTGCCACTCCTTCTTCTTGGGTGCAGTCCTAGCCCACAGCTTCTCGAGCTCACCTAGCCATCCGCAGGCCCTCGCCAGCTTCCTAACGCCGTCATCGCAGTCACCGAGAAGTAGCACATCATCTGTGCCTGAACCTAGCCCACCAACTCTCTCCTTGTTGATGAGCAATCTCGGCGTTTTCTCCCTCGTCGCCCCTGGCAGACTAGCAAACGGCTGCACCGTCAAACTCGTACCCATCACAATACACAAGTCCGCATGCATAGGCAGCATCCGATGTTGGAAGAACTCGGCCGGCAACGCCTCGCCAAAGAACACGATATCGGGCTTCACCAGACCCTTGCAGCTATGGCACCGCGGGATCTCTTGGGCAGCGATGTGCTTCTTGATGTCTTCTTCCGGGTACGGCTTCTTGCACTCAACACAGCTCTGTCTCGCGAAGGAGCCGTGCGCTTCTATTATCTTGTCGTCTGAAACGCCGGCTTCTCGCTCCAGGCAGTCGATGTTTTGCGTGAAGAGCTTCATGAGTAGGCCTTTGTCTTGCAGTAGCTTTATGAACGAGTGCGTGATTGTTGGCCTGTATTTCCCGGGATGGAGCTCGTGCGCCAGCGTGTAGAAAGGTTCCGGGGTCTTTTTGAAGTACTCGATATCGAAGACGGCTTCCGCGTATGGGAGGTTCAGTCTCGCGAGGTTCGCGTATAGCCCGGTATCAGGCGATCTGAAGTCTGGGATGCCGGCTGAGGTGCTGATGCCCGCGCCGGTCATTACGACGATGTTCTGACATTTGCCGCTTTTGATGTACTCTGCCAGCGCCTCCAGGGTGCGTCCACTGAGAGTCTGTGGCGGGACATGCTCCTTGACGGGGGAAGACTCCTCGTTGCCCATCTTGAAGAAGCGACCTACTCCACCTCGCGATTTCTGTTGATTCGGGCCACCGCCCTTTTGGTTGCGGTGCGGCTTGTTCTTGCGACCCAGGGCTGCTGCTACTGTCCGGAAGAAGTTGATGTCGGGAAGATCTGCGGACCAGACGGAACGTACAGGTGTTCGTGTACAGCTATGTTTTGTGTGGCGAAGGCTTGCTGTACTACTTGCACGGACTGGGTGGTGAGTTGCACGAGCTGAAGGGATAGAAAGTGATGTTCATATACACGAAGCTCAGAGTATTTGCCTGAGAACTGCAGTGCGGTACGTACCTCTTGACTCGAAGCTAGCGTCATCACAAGCTAATTGTGCGATGTTTCGGTACACTGTGATCAGCTGCAGCCTGATAGGCTACCATTCACAGCGTAACACTTAGGTAACATCAAGGAGGACAACGCCGGTCTCGTATCCCGTCCTCACCTCGAGATGTCCTCCAAGCCGTCCCGTTTTCCAATATTCACTTGGGAAATGGCTCACTCAACCCCACCACCCCGCTGACATCACCGCCAGCCTTGCGATGAAAAAACATGAACCTCACAGCAGCCTGCAATGGCTGACAAGTAACAAGCAGCGCGATCGTTTCGTGTGGCTACAGGAGCTCTCATATCACCGAATAACGTACAGACAAAATGGCCGCCTACAAGACCCCAACACCGGCAGGCCCAGACTTCCTCACCTTTAACAAAAAGCCTCCTAAACTTGTCATCACAGCCGACGAGGACGAGTTCGACGAAGTCATACTGCAACATTCCGAGAAGAGGGTTTCGACACTTCATACCTTCCCTTTCCTTAAGGCGAGGAGACAGCATACAAAGATGAGCTGAGAGATTTAGCGGATGATTTGGAGCTGGGAGAGGACTACGCAATTGTCTGTACGTCTCACCCTGTATATATCTTAGGAAGTATCCACTACCGACCTCAGTCCAACTTTATAGCGATGTTATAGCCCACGGCAACGTCGTCTCCCTCTGCCTTGACCACCACATCAAACCTCAACCCCCACCTCTGCTGCCGTGTAGCTTACTATCCAACCACCGTCCCGTCCCCGAAGACCAAGCATCCGTCTCAACTACGCGTTTTTTTGACCCACCTCGCGTCCTTGAGAAGTCGGTTGTGTCAGTGAGCCAAGCAGGGACCCGATCTCGAGTCGAAAAGACCGAGCGAAAGCCCGTCACCGTCCTGGAGCCTCCATGCCTACTCGAGCGAAACGGGCGGAAGGTGCTGATGGTGCTGGTGAATCGTGATGTTGAAGCTATCGATATCTGCATACGGCGCTGGACGCTGGAAAGTGTCCCGCATAGCCTGGTGCGAAGTGCCGCGGAGCAATCTTCGGCGGCGCAGTTTCCCTACCCGCGTTTGGGAGGTGAGCGACTGGCTCTCGACCCTCTCTATCCGTCGGACACTTGTCGTTGCTTTTCCCTCTCCCTCTCCCTCTGAAAACAGCTGAGCAGTGCTCTGGCCAGCTACATCGGCCTCCTCTCAGATTTTGCAGGCAGCTTCCTTCACGCTTGTGTAGCGACTCCCTTCACAATTGTATAGCTTGGCTGCGAGACGAGTATCTCCACCGAGGACCCTCTTCAACCCACAAACTTGCAAGTCGGTAGCCGATACGTCTCGATATTGCCCCAGTACGGGTACCTTACACCATTCCACTCATCCCTGCTCTTGAGGTCCGGGACCGCAATGTCCGTCCACTCGACGTCCAGACCGGCGTCAAAGAGGTCGACCTCGACGACCTTGGTGTAGACATCGTAGCAGACTCTCCTGTCGGCACCTAGCCCGTTGTAGAATCCTACACACACCCGTTAGTCCGGACGCAGTCTGAAGTGTACGAGATCCAACCTAACGACTTACCGAACTTCCCTTCTTTGTCGAGAAGAGCGATAACATACTCCGTGAAGAACTCCTTCAAATCCACATAATCTTCGGCGTACGTGTCGTAGTATATCCCATCTAGTACCACACCCTCTTCCACAAGCTTCGGCAAGACATCCTGCCACCTCCCCTCATGCACCCTCACATTCTCCATCTCATACCACCCCTCCCTCTTCAGCTTCTCGATAACCTCCGGGTGCGCTTCACAAATATGATGCATAACGGGCTTATTCTCCAAGAACATCCGATCAACTATCCCCATCCCGTGGCCGACGTTCATTGTCCGCAATCCGGTTTTGGGACAGAGCAGGTCAGCGGAGGTTTTCATGATTTCGGTCTCCCAGTCCATCATTACGGCGTTTTTGTCGGAGTCGAGCAGGCGGTCGCCGGAGTAGGTTAGTTTGGAGGCGAGGTAGTCTTTGTTGTTTACGTTGGGGTTGGAGAGGGTTGGCTCGGATTGGTGGAGTTCGGGGTTGAGGGCGGATGTGTCGTGCGGTGGTTGTGTGGGCTCGGTGGTGAGAGGTTGGGCGGCGCCGGGAGCCGAGGGTGCTTCGTCCTCGATCTTGTAGGATGGGTTGGGTGCTGGTTCGAAACCTTCGAAGTCTTCAATGCCATTGGATGCTATTGGCGCTGCTAACGTAGGTGCGGGTGCAGTGCCATTGGTCGGTTGAGGTGGGAGCTGAGCGGTCGGTGGTCGGGTCTCGGTAGGTGAAGGCTCGAAGCCTACAATCTTATCGTCCTCGTTCTCTTCCTCTTCCTCGTCATCGCCATCGGGTAGGAGATCGTACTGATCTAGCCTCCCGAACAGTAGCTCTGCTCTTACACCCGCCGCAACAACCTCTTCATACACCTTCTTCAACCCTAGTCTCAGCGCTAGGCAACCCGGCGTCTCATCCGCATTGTCCAATTCGTTCCAGATCGCTCCATTCTCGAACAGCAACCTCACAGTCGCCAACGCGCTCTCTTCGTCCAATGCCTGCTTGTTGATCGCGTCGCCCTCCCCGTTCATGGCCTCGTCTCCATCCTCATCCTCGTCCGGCTCACACGAAGCAATGGCAGCATGCAATGGCGAGAAGCCTGTATCCTGGTCTTGTACCTTCGCCAATTCCGGTCTCGTCCTCAGCAATGTTTGCAAAACCTCGAGATCATGGTTCGTAGCCGCCAGTAGCACCTCATCTGTACTCGTGTCTGTGTCCACAACCTCAAGCAGAGCTGCGGGATCTTGTGATTGAACAGCAGGGGCGGCCATTGCGATGGGTAAGCTGTGCTATCGGTGTGTTTGCTGCAAGCTTACACGCTCGTGTTGCAGATCTGCAGTGGATTATCGAATCCAAAATCGAGTGAAAGACAGACACGCAGAGAGAAAAGTCTCCGGTGGTGGGGGTTTCGGAGTTTGATAGCCGATAAGGCGGACGCTAAGGCAGGGGAACGTCCCGATATGCAGGGCTACGTCAAGGTGTAACACGTTTTGGAAATCGTAAGACACGCGCTGAAGAACACCTCCGTCTAGCTACAGCAAACGTACCTGGTGTCGCAGGAGAGTCGGACACTACGCTGGACGCGGTACTTGACGCTTAGAAGCAGACAGTGGAAGCTTGTTGTTCTATCTCACAAGACCAGCCCGTGGAGTTAACACCGAGTGTTTGCCAAACGCTTAGCCAGCAATCCAGACCTACGAGGATTGCTCTGCGCTGCACTCTTCTCGCTCTCTACCAGCAATCCTTCTCAATCGCCCATTGAAGTCACAAACCATTGGCGCACTGCAATTACACCCAGACACACCGAAGTTGAGAGCTGCAAGCTTCCGGTACCTGCGTCCTCCGTCTGCAAGCTGAACCATCATCCCGACCACCGGCCACCGGACCATGGCGGATCTTATACCTACAGAGGCCCCACAGCGACCATCGTTAGCGTCACACGATACACTTGATGCAACAGAACTCTCCGGATCACTAAGTCATGACGGCTCCGCATCTTTACAAGCCGATCTACTGCCTGGCCTCGGTGCAGTCAGCAATGGCGGTCTCCGGCCAGCGAAGGAAGAAGAGCCCGAAGAGCCTGAACCGCCTGAACCCGAGGCCAGGGACGTCGCATCGCGGTCAACGTCAGAGCCCGCAGTCCTAGACGATTCAGACGATACGATAGAAGACTACGACAGCCTCGAGGTCGACCCGGACACTCTTGTGGTTAACAGCAGAAAGAGCATAGACGCAGCCTTTCGGCCTTCCCCAGGCCCAGAAGTAGCATCACCAATGGAAGACGAGGATAGTAAGAGAAGACAGTCTGAGCCAGACGGAGTAGGAGTAGGTATGAACGGCAAGCATAAGAAGCGAGGTTCCATCCAAATAAGATTGGAGAAGACCGACCGCAAAGGCCGCTACATCCTCACCGCAGACGATCCGGAGATTAAAGATATACTGCGCAAAGGCATGGAAAGGGAACAACAAGAGAAGCTCGACAAGAAACCTCGTGTGCGCTTCAGAGATCTGGTCTTCACTCGCCAATTCACGACATTCGACCGGCAGAACCCTGCTTCCAAGGACTCGCCATTCTTCGGTTTCTTCACACTCTTCTGGATCGCTATGGTCCTGCTCTTCTTCCAAGTGAGCATGAGGAACTGGAGAGAGTACGGCAGTATACTGGGGCAGAACGAGATCATGAGTATGATGTTCTCGCACGATGTTTTCTTGCTCGGAGTAACAGACGGCATGATGTGCGCTGGGACGTTCGTGACTTTCTTCTTGCAGAAGCTAGTCCAGGCAGGGTACATCAACTGGAGTAAAGGCGGCTGGGTGATGCAGAATCTCTGGCAGAGCATGTACCTGGGTGGATTGATCGGGTGGGCGTACTTCCGGGAGTGGCCTTGGACGCATACGATCTTCATCACGCTACATGGATTGGTATTCTTGATGAAGCAACACAGCTACGCCTTCTACAACGGCTACCTCTCCGGCGTCTACCGGCGAAGAAGGATACTGGAGAACAAGCTCAAGCAACTTCAAAACATGGAACCCATCCACTCTCGCCCAAACAGCCCAACAAGTCCCGACCAATCCTACGACGACATCCTCAGCGCCTCAGGAGTAAGCCTAGACGACCTCGTCAAGCGAACCGACACCAACTCCACCATGAAGCGCCGCCCCTCCATGGGCCCCCGAACCTCAACAAACTTCGCAAGCGAGACCTCAGACGTCGCCTCCGTAGCCTCAGCCATCCATTCAGGCTCTGCCATCTCCACAGAACAAATGCAGACCTTCGAGCACATAATCCTCGCCGAAATCCAAGACCTCTCCAAAGAACTTGTCGGCAAATGTCCGCACCCCAACCACCACAACACTTACCCTAACAACGAACGGCTCTCGAACTTCGCCGAATTCATTTGTCTCCCTACTTTAGTCTACGAGCTTGACTACCCGAGGCAGGAGAGGATAAACTGGTCCTACGTCCTGGAGAAAACGACCGCGACGTTCGGCGTGCTTTGTGTTATGATGGTCATCAGTCAGGCGTTCATTTACCCGCCTGTGGCTAAGACTGTGGCGATGAAGGAGTCGGGGATGAGCATTGAAGAGCGGTGGAGGGAGTTTCCTTTCATTGTGTCGGATATGCTTTTTCCCTTGCTCATCGAGCAATTACTCACTTGGTACCTTATCTGGGAATGCATCCTCAACGTCCTGGCGGAAGTTACACGTTTCGCCGATAGAGGGTTCTACGGGGATTGGTGGAATTCCGTTACTTGGGATCAATACGCTAGGGACTGGAATCGACCTGTTCATAACTTCCTTTTACGGCACGTCTACCACTCATCGATCAGTACCCTCAAGCTGAGCCGGAACGCTGCGACATTCGTCACCTTCCTACTCAGCGCTCTAGTACACGAAATGATTATGGCGATTCTGTTTAAGAAGGTTAGGGGGTATCTTTTTTGGATGCAGTTGCTGCAGATGCCGCTTGTGATGGTTAGTAGGAGTAAGATTTTGAGGGATAAGGTTATTTTGGGGAATGTTATGTTTTGGGTTGGGTTGTTTGTGGGGCCGAGTTTTTTGACGAGTTTGTATTTGGTTATATGATCGCTGGGGAACCGGGGTGGGAAGGGAAGGGGGAGATGATAGATTATAGAGGGATAGAGGGATAGATGTGTGTGATGGTTATGAAGCACGCCGACGCCGTGGAGTTCACTGGTGTTCTCGGAGAGCAGAATTGTAAACGGCAACAGACATGTCAGACCACCAGGAGCGAAAGATTGGCTATGGGATAGCGACTCAAGCGCTCGCACTTGCAAAACGAGGCTATCATCGATGACATTACGTTGAAGAACGTACGTCGGCCGGTAACTTTTGATCCCATTCCTACTAACTTACTGCACCTGTAGCGCATTCTTTGCTAATCGAGTGACGATCGTTAGCTTGTCAAATCCTCCCGCACCCGAGACATAGCGCCATCAACTGCACGACCTTCAAGGCTAGCGCCGCCGAAAAGCCTGCGCCTTTCCCAGGCACATCACTTTGCTCAAACGTAGTACAGGTTCTCTTGCAGCTCAGGAATAGCGCCACCGTGAGATCCACGCTCGACTTCCTCCCAAGTCTTCCACAGCCCGCCATTTAGGTCCCGATATTCGCCATCGACGAGGTCTATCCCATTGTACTTTGGAAGTACCTCGCCCACATCGAAGGCTTTAATCATCTCACTGATGTCGTGCATCGTGAAGCCTCCAGCACTGCGCCAGATCAAAAGCTTGCGGAGATACCTGGTGTGTCGCCTGTGAGCATATCCGGAAGCCATATGTTCAGCCATATAGCTCCTATCCCAGAAGCCCACATTGCTCTTTCCCGGGAAGGCCTCTATGAGGATGCTGCGCCGCGCCTTCGACCAGCGCAGGTAAGCTACCTCCTTCGTCTCTTTGGCTTGGTTTCGTATATTCAGCACCAACTGCGGGAACACGACCATGGGCCCAGCGAGCTCAAGCCATGATTGCGCTCCTGTCATGCTGTTTCGAACGCTAAACTCTGGTTTATGCCGGCTGTTGTAATCGATGCCAGATCCTGTCTCCTCCGGCGTGCGCCATATGGCAGTCTCCGCGGTCTTGCGGGCGCTTAGCTGCAGAGCGACGTGGGTTACTGCTGGCTTCAGGAAGCTTGAGTGCAAGGGAAGCTGCTCCGCGAGATATGGTGAAGGCAGGGGTCGACACCATTCCGTGCCTTCTCCAGTGTGCCATTTGAGGTCTACAACAACAGCAAAGGCATTCGATGCGAACAGCACTGGTAATACTTCGGTGAACAGCTGCCGGTTCACAAGAGCTAATGGTGGTGGTCGTAAGGTGCTGAGATCGAGCGGATCCGGTCGCGCCACTACATATTGGTAGATCTGATCTCGTAGTTCTCGAGGAAGAGTAAGTAAAGTGAGCTTCTGTTTCCTCGTGGTCGGAGCCTTCTTTGACGGTTTCTGCCTCCCGACTAAGTGCATCCTATTTCGCACGAAGACTAGGTGTGGTCGACAAGGCAATTTTGGGTTTGGGTGCTTGGAAATATGATCGGTCATCTTGCGATCGAGTCGAATGTGAGTCTGCGTTGCTGTGTTGATAGGACCTTTAAAGCTTGGAGAAAGATGCATCCTAGGAGTAGGGCAGCACGGTGTAAGATCATGTGAAGTGGCTGCCAGATATCACAGCGCTCACAGTGAACGGATCGAGTCGTATCAAGGTCACCAGAGTCCCATACCGACAGTGTGTACTGGCGGGCGACTTTATGGTTGGTGATGCATAACTGCGGTGTTCCACAGGAGACATAAGGAGCGATAGTGAAGGCGACAGGTAGAATTGGCAAAGTCTCTGACTTGCGCGCTGATATAAGCTGCCAGAGCCTGATCCCACATCACGCGAACCTCGGACAGCTTATGCAGTTCTCCAAAGGTATTCGGTTATAGTGTGACTTCAGCATCCGTGTCCGACCGCACCATAATAGCATTGAGGCGGTTTTGTTCCTTGGAGGCAACCCTAAAACGAGCAGTCTCAGGCATAACGTACCTTGCCCTCCATGACCTGTACTGCGGATCCACTCAGCTCAACCTTCTCCACAGCGTCCAGGCTATCCTTGAGCGTGACAGTAACCCCGATGTCGCTCTTCTGCTTCATCTCGACTCCTTGCGTAATCGTGAACGAGGCCGTCTTCAGCTTGTGCTTCATGGTGAGGAACGCAGACAGACCGCAGGCTGCGGATCCTGTGGCTGGGTCTTCTCTCGTACCATTCGAGAAGATCATCCTTGTCCGGAGCTCAAGGCGATGGTCTGCCCTCTTGGTCAGAACATAGAGATAGGTCCCGACAAATCCCACGTTCCAGTCCTTGTCCAGCTTTGAGATGAACTTTCCGCCGGAAGTCGATGCTGCTGCGAGTGCTTCGAGGCTTGATAGCTCGATGCATACGAAGTTCATGCCTTTCACCGGGCTGACAGTGTGGATAGCTTTCGGGTTTCCGTACGTCTCCAACGCCGGCTGAAGCTCGAAGATCTCCTCGGCGGAGTAGGTGGCTTCTCGGTGAACATGTACGTTGTGTGGTATCGAAGCTTTGGCAGCATCGCCGTCGTAGTCCAGCTCTATTGGCCCCGCGCCGCATATGAAGCGTCCTTTTTTCTGGCCTTTGGCGATCGTGCCTAATGCGCATGTCGCGGTGCCAATCGTTGGGTGGCCGGCGAAGGGTAACTCAGCTTGGTCCGTGAAGATTCGCACTCGCCATTCCGGTATGACATTCTCCTTGATGGTCTCTTCGTAGAGGAAGACGGTTTCGGAGAGGTTGAATTCCCGAGCAATGAGCTGCATTCTTTCCGTCGCCAAGTCTTCACCTTTCGGGATCGTCACCACCGCAAGTGGGTTGCCAGCGAACCTTGTCTTTGTGAAGACATCGAGTGTTACGAACGATAGGCTCATGGTGCTTCACGACAAATGCCAAATAGCAGAGCGAATGTTCTTGAATGGGTGAAGGAAACCCAAGTGTCACGCAGAGGACGAATATAAGGTAGAAGATGCTTCGGCAACGTTGAAGGTGTCTGTGCGGCGTTGATATGACTCCACCAATGCGCCCTATGCATATCAATAATCAATCGCATCTGCATCGCATCACAGGGGCTGTGCCGAGGTCGGCAGCACAGGATTACGATCGGACGGGACATCGTTGCCAAAACCCATGGCCTTCGAACTTGTTTTCATTGACAAACCCACAACACCACTACATGTGCAACAAGGGTCGGTGAAATAAATTGTTGCTGATTATCCGTGCAAATTCTCGAAGCCATTGGTCTGCCGAGAGGCAGAGGGAGGTCTATACGGGAGCTTGGGGACAGACGATGCTGCTGGGCAAGCCGCGCTCATCTCCTTGACACCTGCTGACTTTTCCCGGTCCTAGTAGACAGCACAACGGCCGATCATACTTCCGTAGAATCGGAGGTCACGACCGGCCATGAATCGTTTCACCGACCCTTGCGAGTTTCTGCTGTGAAGATCCCCTACATCTTGTCTTCCCGAGCATGACATTACCTAGCAAATGTTTGTCCAAATGCTCAATGGACCAATCGCCGAACACAGCGTCTCGTCCATGTGCCGTAAGATAGTCGTGTCTGAAATCTGAATCTCGACAGCTGGGCCCGTCTGATCGAAGTCCTCAAGCCTTCTCCATAGGCGGGTAAAGATACCTCACCTGTGCTTTGTCCCCTTCAGAGATGCCGGCTTGATGTGGGTTTTGATTGCCACCCGTCCATACAGGCCTCCCGTTGTCTTTGCGATAAATGACCCAGGTGCTCTGGTCCCTTGGATCGCTGTGGGCGGCGCCAATGGTGGAGCTATAAATCATGATGCTGTCGTAGTCGAAGGGGCCGAGGGCGATAGACGCTCTCTACAATGTGTCAGCTTAGCAATGGGTGACAAGTTTCTTGCGCGAGCTTACCCATCTGTCTTCTTTTGTATGTTGCTTGTCGCCTGTGATGAATTGGCATGCGGCAGGGAAGTACTGCACTGCGTACATCTCGTCGTTGCAGCTGCTTAGGCAGTCAGTACATGCGAAAGGGCTGCGGAGACTATTGACCAGTGCCGCCAGTGCTTGGAAAGGAATCTGGCAGTGCTTGCCGAAAAACTTACATGCCATTAGAGATCGGCGTCTTATACTCGTCCCAGACCTTCTCCTTGTACAGCTTCACGCCGTATGGGAATAGATCGTGCGGGTCGTCCGCCACCTTAATGAAGTTCATAGCCTCTTCGTAACCTGCAATGTTCTCGCACTTGTATTCCAGGTAATCACGAGCATCAGGCCTCTGGTGTTCGCTGTGATAGACGTAAGGGTTAGCAGACATCTCGGGATATGAACGGATTGCTAGCCAAGAACGTACTGATGCAAGCCCAAAGCATGTCCAAGCTCATGAGCCATTGCCAGTATAGCCTTGTCGCGAGATCGACCGCCGTCGTTGGGCATGAGCTCGCAGAACTTCAAGATGTGACGACCCGGTTTACCCGGGATCCCGTCAGTATAATCATAGCCCGTCGTCGTTACTGTATCGCATTTGCTGCCGCCATTGTTGTGCGCATCATCGCCATCGATTGTCTCATCGCTGATGATCAAGGTATCTGGTTGCACGCCTTGATCGCTGCAGAGGTGGGCACTACGTGTCTCGAAATCGAAACCGAGCCCACTGTTACCCGAGCCGTGGAGGGCGCCCATCCATTTGGCCAGGGCAAGACTCACGATGGGATCGAGGTTTCTATAAGATCGTTCGTCTTTGAAGCAGTACCGAACACTGCTTATCCTCGAGCCTGCGTACGTGATGGGCCATGGGCCAAACCCTCCGTTGTGCAGCAGTGGGACGCTGTATCCCCGCGTGGCCAGTGGATGCTTTGGGTTGACTGGCGGCTCCTTGAGGCACTGATCGGGGGCTGCTGTTGCACGGAGAGACGCAGTTGCTGTGCGCAGGAGCAGGAGTAGCAGACTAGCCGTCAAGAGATCCTTCATCATGGGCGGAATGTACCTCGAGAATGGAATCTCCAGGATAATAGTTGCTTGAAGTTGCGGAAGAGCCCAGGAGAAGAAGCACCTCGCAAGATGCCCGCATCGTAACCAGAAGGCTGTGAATACAGCACATCATCGCCAGCGCATCGGGGGCCAGCTCGAACGCACATGCGTTCAGGCTCATGCGTTCCTATGATGACGGCCGGGGCCTCCAAGCGGTACGTAAATGCCGCCGATCAAGGTAGCAACCCAGTAGTCTTCACTGATGGCATCGAGTGCTAGGGCTCTGTCGTGATCTGTCTTGCGAGCATCGAGGGCTGTCTTGCGAGCGTCAAGGGCTGTTCGCTGCTATTGCGCGTTCTGCTGGCTTTGCTGCACGTCTTGCTCTTGTTGGTCCAACTCTTGCTGGCGGGCGTTCAACTCTTGCTGGAATTGCTGGAATTGCTGCTGGTCAAGCTGAACCTGAGCCATTGGCTCGCTGCTCGGCGTCGATTTAGTGTAGCTGCCAGCACCTAGTCAATCATCTGCAAGTTAGCGCGGTCTTCTCCCATCTCATGAGATACCGTCTAACCGCCAGGACCTACCTGTCGCCCAGTGGTCTCGCCTTGCGTACCGGATTGTTGATGGGACTGCAGATGCTCTGGGCCCAGAACGCGGGTTTGCTGCGACACAGAGCAGCTCACCGGGGCTTGGTGAGGAACGATATTGCCGCTATCTCTTCGAAACCTAAAACGTCTTTCGTGCTGCTGTATCAGCCACGAAAGTCTAGCTTTCTGGTGATAACACTGCATCATCGCAAGACTGTCTGCACATGCTCCAGCACCGGTTGCGCTGCATAGATCCTTCGTACACAAGCGGTTCACTTTGGTCGCTGAGATCCGGCAACGTTTCTTGTCAACAAGCCTCGGACCAGATACCATGACCTGTGGAAAACAGTTCAGAACTGGCAAAGAAAAGTCGTCTACTGGCATAGCCAGGTAACTGCAGGTCAACACATACCGGCATGCCATACCATCATCATAATTACATACCAGTATCCACACAAGGCCGTCTGTTCGCACATGTACCTGCCCCGTCCTTATCCAAGGACCGACCCTGCCTATACAACCAAACACCCACACGCTCGAACGCTGGACATCGCCCACCTGAATACAGCCTGGATACAATCATCATACAAATGCGCCACCGCTCCCTCTACCTCCACCGGCCCCGCCAGGACTCCTATCATCCCTGCTGACTGGACTGCGCAGCGGTTCGTCGTAGAGGGCTTCATCGTCATCATAAGGATCATCATAAGGATCCCTTCTCCTCTGCCTTCCCAAATCACCAGAGCTCATCCCTATCTGTTCCGGACTACTGGAGTTCCCACTCGTGACCTGCCACTCCTCACTATCCTCACTCCTATGCCTCTCCAACTCCTCATCCTCCGGCAGCTCAGAATACCTCGGCAGCGTAGCCTTACTGCTATCCCCTGTTACAAGGCCGAGTCGTTCTTCTTCCGTTGTCGACCCACCCGTGGGATACTCTCGATTACTGCCCCTACTTACGAAGGAGAGAGCGCCACGCGATACGGGTCTATTCTCCTCCTCATTCCCAATTGCGAGGGTTTCTTGGTGATCTCTTCGTCCACGCAGGATGTTTTGGAAGGAGAATTGCCGTCGACTCGTTCCATCCCTTTGTCCGGGTCCAACGACATGTGGCGGTGGGCGAGGTGGGGCGAGACTACTTCCTCGTGAGGCGGAGCGATCTCGAGAAGTGTCGACTGCGTCGCCGGCGAAATGGATGTGTGGCCCTCCTCCTGCTGCAGCGCCTCGGTAAGCCGTATCATCGTCGTGGTCGGCGGCGGATTTGCTGAGGCCCGGTGGAAGGCCGTAGACGTGCTCTGGTTGTGCTTCGGGGTCGTGCTTCATAGGCATTACGTTTGTCAAAGGGACCGGTGAATGTCCGGCTCGTTGCCGCTTGGCTTGACTTCCGAGTGTCGTATGGCTTTTCCTCCCTATCCGACCGAAGAAACCTGGATGGACTTCGCTGTCCGGCTCACTAATATCATCCCTCTCCTCCGGAAACTGCGCCATCCCCAGCGGCGGATGCACCGTCTTCCGTCTCGATAAAGAACCTCCATGCGACCTGCCAACAGATGACACAGTCTTCCGCCGTCTTAGGCCATCCCACTCAAACTCCTCTCCCTCGCCGATCGGCTCCATATGCTCCGCCAAATGCTCCTCATGAATCCTCTTCACCTCGTCCGCCTGCCTCTTCGTCCGGATCTTACTCATTGCCCTCACAATCCCTGCACCTCCTCGGATCGTATCTGCTCTGGGTTCATACTCTGGTTCTTCTTGCTCGACCACCGTCCGGACTTGATCGAGGTCGCCTTTGAAGACCGCGGTATCGGGGACGTCTTTGGATGATTTAGCGAGTTGGAGTAAGACGACACCGGCGCAAATGACTAAGAAACCGAGAATGACGTCGACGATTTGGATGGCGGTGCCGTGGAAACCCTGGAAGAGGACGGCGGAGGCGACGATGGTGGATGAGGTGAAGTAGACGTAGTAAGTAGGTGTTACTAGGGCGGCGTTGAAGAGGTTGAGGGCTTTCTGCAATATCAATTAGTTACAACATCCATATCACCCTCGAGCCTGTTGTGGTACTTACGTTCAAGTAAATAATCTCGGTCAAGAGCGTGCAGATAACAAATACAAACAGCACATAAGTGAACCACTTGTTGAACTGCGCTTCTCCGTTGATCTGGGCGAGGATAGCAGAACCCAAGCCTTGCGTGCTAACAACGCTGAGTCCGCCGATCAAGCTGCAAATCGTGAGGTAAACCAGCATGCTCTTCTTGCCATACCGCGGCCCTGCCCACCAAGCTGTGAAGACGCATCCCAGTATAACCACACCCGCATAGGTCAAGAAACCGGGCGTAATGACATAATGCTGCATCTCCTGAATATTCGCCACCGCTGATTGCTCCGGCGCATTGAGCGGTATAATAATCGACCCGACGATACATATCGCACAACCCAGCTTTCCCACGAAACTCAGCCTTTCCTTCAAGAAGATAGCAGACAAGATGGTCGTTATTACCACGGACAGCGCGCCTAACGGCGTAACCAAAATGGCGTCAGTGAAAGCGTAGGCGACGAAATTGCATATCTCGCCTATTATCATGAGCGTCATTCCGCCCCACCAGTAGCCATTCTTGAGGTATCCGTAGCCCTCTCCTGCTTCTTCGTTGTACTTTTCGTTCGCTTTTAGCAAGCCGACTTTCTTGAGGACGAAGGAGACGCCGATGAAGAGGCCGGAGCAGACGGCGAGGATTATGCCGACGATTTTGTAGACTGGGGGGCGGGTTGTATCTGAGGATGTGCTGGTGGATGTGGAGGGTGCGGTGCTGGAGGTGCTTGAGGCGGTTCCGGTGGTGGAGGTGGACTCGGCGCGGGCGGCGAGGTAGATTGTCTGGGTTATCGTGTGGTAGAGGACCTCTTGGGCGACTAAGGGGATGTCCATGGCGGATCAGGAGGGGAGGGAGTGAGGTGAGAGCTTATCGTCCAGTCTGTATTCGCTGCATAGGCGGAGATATGATGTCGCTATGTTCTGCTATGCCAGATGTGGCCACCTGTTCAACTCCTGTGTCCTTGCGCGCTCGTCGCACACCAGCGCAAGGCTTGCTCCTTCGCGATCTTACGATATAGCCTGTCTTAAGCGCTTCTGCTTGCTCTTTCCCCAACCCCGAAGGAGGTCTGCCAATGCGATCGCTGGTACCAAGATTCGAAAGCAGATCGCAAAGTCGTCAAGTATATTGTTTGCTTGAGACACGACTATGTCTTACTGCAGCCGTAAGTGTTTATGGTCTCACAACGTCCGGTCGTCTTACAGCTGTCGTCGTCCTGCAGCCTAAGCACGAAGTGGCTGCTTCGCTCCCGAGGCCTAGATTCGCTGCAACTCCTGGCTCAGCCTCGTGGCGATCGGACGTCAGGCTATGCTTGCGTATGCTTCTGACAACTTCTCGGAAGTCTTGCGATCCGTTCTTTGGGCTCTGGTAGGATCGGAATGGTATGATGTCGAGCGTGTTGGCAAGGGTCTCATCGAGTAAACAGTTCGTTTCACGGCCTCGGTGAACCGGTGCCATGATCAGCCCTTGATCCAGGAGCATCCCTGTCGAACGCGCGTGGCGCGTGGGGTCTAAATCTGGGCGCGCTAAGCAACGGCCATATCGAAGATCTCGAAAGGCAAGCACGCATAACAACATCTTCGTTTGCAACAGCTCTCGAGATGGCTGGAGAGGTCAATGACAAACATGGAACGCGTTCAGACGTCTACAGCGCCTCATCCGTCTCCGAGATCCGCGCCGCCCTCTCAGAACTCGGCCAGCGAGAAGCCACAGTAACAGCCCGTCTCGACACCCTCCTCGCCACCCAGAAAGACCTCAACCGCCAGATCGCCCGCTTAGACCTCGCCCGCGCCCAACTAGGCTCCCAGGTCATCGCCACGAGAAATATCAGCAATGGTATGCTCGCCCCCGCCGCCCAAACAGCCGGCCGCATCTCCTCCGCCGTCAAACGCCTGGATCGCGAGCAAGCTGCTGTGAAAGCCACCCTCGAAGTCGTAGAGCAAGTCGCCGAACTCAAAGCTTGCGTACTAGGCGTTAATGGATCAATGGGCGCCCCGCAGGACTGGGAGACGGCTGCGAGTTACTTGAATCGCGCTTCTAAGATTCCGGAGAGTGTGATTGATGGCGCTTTCGCGGAGGAGATCGTACCTACGAGCGAGGTTCCGGATGTTCCGAGACAGACGCTTGATGCGGCGGCGGAGAGTCTGTGTGGGTTGTTTTTGAGGGAGTTTGAGAAAGCTGCTCGGGAAGGGGATGGTGCGAGGGTTACGAGGTTCTTTAAGTTGTTTCCGCTTATTGGGAGGAGGGAGGTGGGGTTGGATGCTTATGGGCGGTATGTCTGCTCGGGGATTGCGGCGAGGGCGAGGGGGAATCTTAATTCTGGGGGTGGGAGGAGGGAAGGGTTGTTTTATGCGAATGCGTTGACGAAGTTGTTTGAGCATATTGCGCAGATTGTGGATGGGCATGAGCCGCTTGTCGAACGACACTATGGCGTGGGTAGTATGACGAAAGTCATTGAGCGCATACAGGTGGAGGCTGATGCGCAGGGTGGGATTATTCTCGACACATGGTCTGATGAACGGAGACTTGGACGGAAGCTCACGGATGTGAAGAGCTACCCTTTCAATTTCTTAGTGCAAAGCTTCATGCCGCAGAAGTCTAGTATGCCAGCAAGGACGGGTACGCCGAGGGCTGGTTCGCCTGCGCCTGGGTCAGGCCGCACAAGTGAGGACGAGGGGGTGGATATGAAGGAGGTAGACGCTCTACTGAACGAAAGCGCCGTCATGCTCGGCCGCTGGAGTCTCTACGTCCGCTTCCTGGCCACCAAGACAAGCACTGCGACCGACAGCGAGGCCGATGCAAGGCCAGCCGTACCGGCATTCGTCACGCACAGCACGCTGCAAAGGAAGATCACAGACCACCTCATCGAGCCCTTCAACACAATGGCAACCTTCTTCTTCCGCCGCAGTGTCGAGAAGTCCTTCCAACTCGATGAATGGCCACACGACCTCACTCTCAACCCAAACAAACAGCTCGGGTCCGCTCCGCCGTTCGTGACGAGCGCGGTGGATGATGTGATGTACATCGTCAACCAAGTCTTACAGCGGACGCTCTCTACGAACCAACGAGCTGTAGTGGCTAGCGTGGTGCCTTCGGCGGGAAGGGTACTTGGGTCCGATTTCTTTGGGATGGTGCAGAGGAAGATGAGGGATGAATGTTACCCGAAAGCGGCTATACAGGGTGCCCTTCCGCCGGAGAGTTTGATCGTGCAGTTCTTGGTGTTGATCAATAGTCTGGATGTGGCGACGGATTATGTGAAGCGTATTGTGCGGACATGTCTGGGTGGGCCGCAGACCCAACTATCGAAGGAAGCTGGGCCGGTACAGGAGAGCTTTCCTTTTGGACACGAGACTGTGTATGTGGAGAAGACGCTACGCAACATGGAACACGGTTTCGAGAGCAAGACCTCCGAGTTGATCAATGAGGCTGTTGAGGTCATGCTCAAGCAGGTCATGCGGCCGAGATTGCGACCGGTGATGATTGAGACTTTTCGGGACGTAGACTATAATGCCGACCCGGCTGACCCGAGCGAAGACGAGGCAGAGCAGCCGAGCGAAGGTGCTGTGGCTCAGCGGTTTGAGAGGGGGTGGCAGGCTTTCACATTACCTATCAAGCGCCTCCTCACCCTTCATCCCTACGACAAACTCCTCACCGCCACTGTCTCGTATCTCGCGAGAACACTAGAAAAGCGCATATGGTCTTACTACGGCCGCGTCAACGAGCTCGGAGCGGTTCGGTTAGAGAGGGATGTGGCTGGTATTGTCGCCGCGGCGGTGAAGGGAGGGCGGTACGAGTTGAGGGATTCTTTCGCAAGATGCGTGCAGATGACTGTTATTATTGGTATGGAGGAGGATGAGTGGGAGGAGATGAATAAATTGCAGGGCGCGCAGTTGGAGAGGGAGACGGGGGTCAGTTGGAAGTTGGATGCGGAGGAGAGGAAGAGGGTTAGAGGAGTTGTTGTTGGTGGGAATAGGGCTTGATGTCTTCGTATCGATGGGGAGGGGTTTGAGAGCTATAAGGAGTCTTTAAGTCTTTCTGAGTGGTTTTGTAAAGGCGATTGTGTGATCAAGGCTTTCACCTGTGTCCGCTGGCGGTCATCTGCTGGCTTTATTTGGATCTTACAAGCATATGGGCAGCTCTTGATGTGAGCTGGCGCCTTTTGTTGAAGGGAAGTGATGGCAGCACGTTGCTGACACATATCGCAGGCAGCAATGGCACAAGCGGGAAGGAGCCGCAGCATAGTGACTAATGCAAGCTCAGCCTCATCGAACCTCAACTTATTCTCGTTCTACACCAGCTGACTTCTCGGAGGCATTCCACGGCGAAACACATCCTACTCTGACAATCCACAAAAAGCACCGAAACCAATGGAACTTGACACCGAACACGCCTGTTCATCACCTCCACCGCCCAAGAGAGCAAGTCTGCTCGGTCTCCCAGCTGAGCTTCGGGACAGCATATACGGATACTTCCTTGAGCACTCCATGTAAAGCTGCGTCACAAGTCTCGGTCTCGCTTGCATCCTATTAGTAACGTTAGCAGCCTGTTACAAGTCTGTCGCATAGTCCGGAATGAACTCCTTCCTAGCTTCTACGCCACTGTCGTCGTGGAGTTTGAGGACGGCTTTACCGAAGAAGACTTGTGCGGATGGATGTCCACTATCGGCGATGAGAATATTTCAAGCCTGCGGCGACTTTACTTTTCTTGCAGGAACCGCTGCAGCAACTATGCAAGCCTGGATCAGACGCCGCCATCGAACCCGAATTGTTTCTACCCGTCTACTCGGGGTATTGACAGCAAAGGCCACTGCCGGCGCCGGGCCACACTCAACTTGGACGTTTTCATCGAGCATAAGTCGAACGTCGCCGACACCATACGGCCACAGATGGCCGCCATCATGAATTGCGACGGCGGGAATTGTCCTACCTACAACCCTTGCACACTGGTACCTTGCTCGAACGAGGCGCCGGAGTGTCGTAAGCGGACGCGGGGGGTGTTTCGTGGGACGGTCGGCGGCATTGAGTACGCTGACGGCAAGCCGCTGGTTACGGCGGAATATCTGTTGGGTGTGTGTAGAGCTTTGAGTGTGGACAATGGAGATAGCCAAGAAGGCTCGTAAACCCTTGCTTAGCACCTGTCACGACGTGCGGGTGTGGCTGCTGGCTGTAGGCCGAGTTTGAACACGTGTAAGTAGGACGACTCTCATTGCCACTACTTGCACATGATCAAAACAGCAGAAGCTGACAACTAGTGTACAGGACTCATAGTCTCATCGCAAGCAATGCAAGTACGATTGCGACGGCGAAAGTGCCTGCAACCAAGTTCGGCGATATTATACCGGCTCCGTTTCCGCCAGATCCGTCGTTCATCGTTGCCGCGCCGGCATTCGTGAGGAAGGTTTCTTGGATGCACAATGTATGCACCTCGGCCGTACCATCTTCCGACCACCAGACATTGAGCATTGGCGTAATGCCCTTCTCAGCGTTGTCAATACCAGATATGTTCTTGGATGTCGAGATGTTGTAGGCAAATATCTCCGCCAAGTTGTTCGACTTCGGGAGTGAAGGCCAGCAATTGGACGCATTTTGTGAGCTCGTAATGGCCTCGGAAGACCCGGAGCCGGTGAGAGGAACGCTGTAGATGCGAGTCGTTGGGCCCAGGGATGCGTCGCCAGACGAGAGGCAATCCGCAGGAATTTCGGCGTTGAGAGCAGTCGCGATAGACGAGCAGGTAGCGTCATCCGAGGAGGCGGAGTTGCTGACGGCTGACTCTAGCTGTGACACACAATCAGACGAGAGACCTCCTGGCGGATCACAGCTTGGGCCTGGCCATCCAGTGCTCGGCGGTTGAAAAAGTGTCGTATTGCCGTCTTGGTTCTCGGACAGAAGAAAGATCGCACAGCCATCCACTCCGCTGAAGGTCTGCCCTGGTTGGGTCCCGAGATAGAAGGTCCGCTGTATGTCGTAAACGTAGTTTGGGTTTTTGGCGTTGTGGACGGATATACCCATCGTCCATGTCGGCGAGGTATTCAAGATGCTTGATGTGTATGATGTTACTCCCACCTGCGCAAGGAGGAGCCCGTTCACTTCGCAGGTTGATGCGACAGTGACATTGTCAGTCGGACAATCAACGGCAACGCATCCCACCGTCTGTCCATTGGTTTCGCTGTTCTGAGCGCTGGTGAGGGCGGCGAGACATGCTAAGGTGGCCACGACAGCCGTTCTGGTGAAGCTCATGTTCAGTGGAGTGAAGCGAGACTCTGGAATGTTCAGCAACGGCAGGAGTGATAATGGACGCTCAATATCACAAACGATTCGGAACGAGCAAAGGGGACTACAAGTGCAGATGTTATCAAGTTGTGTCCGCACCATGCTTCGCACAGCCTCGGTCACCAGGTCACTTTGCAGCCCGTAGAAAGCTTCCTGATGCTTGCCGTCCGCATCAAAGGCTTGTTGCAAGCACATGATGAGAAGGCGAGACCTGAGATTCGATCTTGGCGATGGAGGCAAGCATCTCCCTCCGCGGGTGTAGCTACCTCCGAAGAGGTGAGACCTATCAACAGTCAATCGAGAAAGTTGGTGTCCGCGGATGTCAAGTTGGTAGAGTACATCTTTGCCTTTGGCGAGCAATGAGCAGCCAATTTGAACGTGCTGTCGCGAAAAGATGTCAGATGGTGTGCATGTTTGATCTACGGCGCCAAGGTGCCTTCCCCTTCTTTCCTTCCCGCTTCCCCGGACCATTCTTGAACTCTATGGCGAGGCAAGAACCTAATCTAGAGCACGCAGTCCACTGGAGATACACCCTAGTATGCCTAGCACACCTCGGTGTCATCAACGGACTACGTTGCTGCATTCCGGGATGCCATCGCGTTGTCATCACAGAGCTACATCAAATGCGATCGCGCTTGTAATTCGAAGGGCAACCCACCCGGAGATTGCGGAAATGGAAGCTCATGGCGACAGCATCGAGAGCAGTGTGTTCCCGAAAGTCGCACTTGAGACGCCTTGCCAGATCAATATGTGCGAAAGCGCCGGCGCTGACGTGAGATCCGACTTTCCGGCCGATGTTGAACATGGATATGCCGACCTGCATGGGCGGGCCGACCGTGCAACACGAGAAGGCTGGCCCAAGGCTTTGGTATCCTGCATTGCCATCAATGGACTTGAGATACGAGTGGACGCCTCCAGCCTCGTATGCATGCAGTCAG
>JAKLLW010000089.1:0-59497 GCA_022814695.1 Neocatenulostroma microsporum
TCTTTCTTTCCTCCACCAAGCGTGCCACACTTTGGGCAGAGCGAGCCACGACGACCAGAAATGGCGGCGGACGTCGAAGCTGCTGTGTCAGATGCCTTGGCATGTGCACAAGGCCCTTGTGATGGCCTTTGGACTTGCTAAAAAAAGGTGACTGTGGGACTTCAGTCCGCCTATCTATCCTTCCTGATGTACTGAATATACCTACCTACGTTCGCTCCCTCCAACTCAAAGTGAAGACTTCCGCCGCACCCTTTTGTTTCATTGTGCGCAGGCGCACCCGTTAAGATGGTGGAGTGCATGCAGGAACAGTGAAGATGGGGCCCTCGTATCCGCTGAGGATCTCTTACGATAGACGGTCAGACGACTTGCGGCCAACACACTCGCTAAAAGCTGCGCATCTTCGGACTGCGATAGATTCTGCGAGACTTCGCAAACTACTCCAGGAAACTATTGTTCGCACATCCAGAGCTCCCGGCTATTCTTCCTCCGGAGGTTGGGAAGACTGCAGCGTAAAGACAAAAGTCGCAGAAGCGCATCTACGCAACAGCATCTCCCACGACAGCCTTTGGGACAAGTCTCCGAGGTGCGAGATCCAGGCGCTCATTGACGCGAAGGGGAGCTGATTGTCGGTGACGGCGAGAGGAGAGCGGTCGTTACCTATGACCGGCGCAGACGGCGACCATCCTGCTTTCAAGCGAAGGGTAACAGGACCGGGTTGTTAGGTACACGGATTGAGAGCGAGGCTGGGAGTTTGGGAAGGGCCAAGCTCGGCGGAGATCATTTGCTACTCAAGATGGCGTCTGGGCCTTCAGCGATGCCCCTCCTCGAGCGACACCCTGAGCTCAACGTCACTACACAGAGGCTTCCACGCAACTTCTCGAAGCCCATCGCCTCGCCAAGCCAATTGGCCACGCCGCACTTGGAGCCCCCATCATTTCGACAAGCCCATCGCTTTCCTTGGACCTTATCATCAACAGACTACGACTCTCCGCCATTGAGACGCAAATCCTCTCGCCGTAACCTCGTTGGCGCGGACTACGGAGCGGTGGCCGGTAACGAGGTGGTCACATGCTCGACGCCGGCATTAGCGTCTCCACCTGAGCAACAGCTTGTTTCATCACCTTTTCAACTTTCTACCTTGACACCACTTTCGAATCCAACACCAACATCATCACCTTCTTTGACCTCCACCGCTTCGACATTGCAGTCCACGCCGACGCATTCGCCAATCTTTCCTGGAACGTCTTGGTATCAACAGTGGAGGGAGGCTGACAATCAGGGGCGTGATTCGCGCGTGGCGCCAATCAGTACAAAACGTAAGTTCCCTTCCTATCGCTTTGCAAAGCGGTTACCACAGCGGGCGGCGGGCGACTGGTGTGTTTATGCGGCTGTGATTGAGACTGGGGACGAGGTTGGGGATTTTGCAGAGCGTGATCTTGAGAGCGATTCGGACGGGCACGAGCAGGCGGAAGCAGAGAAACGTGAAGAGGCAAAAAGGGGCAGATCTGTCAGATTCGCCGGCGTTACCGAGTACGAATCGAGCGCGACCGACCAAAACACATCCGGAGACGAGAAGGAGATAACAGCAGGGTCGACATATTCGCTCTCGAAGTTCAAGTTTCCCGCGCCGCCTGGTTACGTTACGTGGGCAGATACCTTTGGTGAGCCCCTTGACCTAGGACGGCCTCTTGTACATGTGCGCTTACCTCTGGTGCAGGTCATCTAGGTGAACAGACGCCGCCTACGAGCCCAGCTACGCTCCACTACAGGGGCGCATCTTTCGACGTGGTGAATCCGCACGCATCGCTTTTGCTTGTAAGTTGCTCACGCCATATTGCGATCGCTAGCCTGACTGACCGTGAAGCACATTAGGGAAACCACGAAATCGAGACGCCCGCGGAGATAGACGGTCTCCTTGACGACTATTTCGCCGAAAGAAGTGACATGCCATACGACGAGCTCACAGGCGAAATGTCGAACTTCTCTCCAGAGGCCGGTAATGACGGCTCAAGGCGCGGCAGGACGCTCTTCGCCGATCCGATGAGGGCGAGGGAGACGATCATGCGCATCCCCACCGCGCATGCTGCTGGGAACGAGAACTTGACGGCTCACCAAGACTCGCCATTGGCAGGCAGAGGCCAAGGTTTGGATTTGCCACTAGGTGCCAGTCAGACAATCCAGCCCGAGCAGGCCGCACTCGGTGCTCCGGCATACGCTGTCCAGCGTGAGGACTCGGCGCTCTCTGAGGGTTTGCCTGGCGATCGCGGCAGCTCGCTCTACCCGCATAGCGTGCGCAGCGACCCCTTCGACCTTTCCGTCAGTGACGATGAGGGCCCGGGTCGCAACATCGACCAGATGGTTGCTGCTGGACACGACGATTATTACGCCAACTACTTCGCGCGCTACGCCAATGGAGAGCCGGCGGTGTACGATGAAGGTGCAGATGCTGAGGCGTATGTACCATCTTCTTCCCGCCCCTCCCCTTTCCGTTTAATGAGCGCACTTACGAGATGTTTCCAACAGGACTGCTTCACGCTTCGAGCGCGACACGACCCTCGGTGACATCGTCGGGGCGTACGACCGCAGCAGCGGCAGGCACACGTTGGGCCAGGACGATGATGACGAGACGTTGACGAGCGTCCCATCGATGCCATCAATCGAGCGTGGCCGGGGCATGATGCGTCAACCGTCCATACGCTTCGCGCGGTCAGGCCGCTTCGGTAGTCTGCAAGGTGTACCTGACTGCCCTGCTCCCCCACCACCGACACGCGTATCAAGCCAGCAGAGCTCCCCTGAGCCTTTCACCAGCGAGCAACCATACGGTGCGACCGGCGAACTTCTGCAAATCACCCCAGCGACGATGAGGCGAGGTCCGGCGTCTTCGTACCCATACCCAACGGGTGGAACGCAGATCCCGGCAATTGAGTACGATGACAGTATCATCTCGCATGATGACAAAGAGAACATTTTGCCCAGCGACTCGGCCATGGAGTTTGCGTACGGCCCCTCCATCCCGACCGCCTGGTCGAACGCTGACCTCCCGGCTCCTATGAGAGCCAGCCTCACCACGGGAGGCCGATACCTATCTGGTCAGCCAATGGCGCGGGCCTCGACTCACTACAGCGCAGATGACGAGGCAGCCTGGGAGGACACTCAGGCGTCCGAGAGCCATCCAAACCTCCTCGCAGGACCTCAGCGTGCGAGCTATGTCAGCTATGCAGACACCAGCGATGGCGAGTTCGAGGATGAGGTGGGCACACCGCGCCCATCGCAAGGTCACCCTACGCTGGAGCGTGTGCCAAACCGCGATGGCTCAGGTACGACCATTCGATACAGCAACAAGGCGCACCGTGTGCTGATGTCTCGTCCCCAAGATATAGCACATGACATGACGTACAAGCGCATCTTGGAGCTTCTCAAGGCCAACATGATGCACAACCGGATCGCCGGCTTCTATGCCGACAGTCTTGGCCCCTCTGGCATTCACATGCCGGAGAAAGCGGCTTTCCGGCGCAATGAGCAAGAGCTCGAGAGGCTCAGGCAAGCGCATAGGCATCTCCACAAGCAAGCTTGTTCAGAGGTCGCTGAGGAGACGAGGCAGATCACACCCCGCCAGTACAAACCTTACCTCGACAACCCTCAGAACAGCTTTGACAATATCATTGAGAAGCTGGGCTTGAGGAGCAGTACCAGCAACCGCAGCATGTCCTCTTCAACTCGTGGATTGCTCAGCGACGATCGTTCGGCGCAGATGCCTGGCGAGCTCGCATTCAGCCCGACGGTGAACACGTTCAAGACAACTCCGCGCAATGCACCACCGATGCCGCCATTGCCTGACCTGGTACCGAAGGGTCGTGGGACAACGCAGACAGTATGCTGGGGCCCAAAGTCACCATTTGCGGAACCGCTCTCTCCGCCAGAACCCGCGATGACCCCAGGATGTCATGGAGTGGCCACGCCATCATCCGCGCAGACAGGAGACCCGGAAGAGTACGAGATGGTGTCTTTGAGGCGCTACGGCACCAACCGAGCTGCTATTACCAGCCAGACTGGCCTGTTGCCGCTTCGAATCACTATCAACGACGACGAGAGCTCGGACAGCACCTTCGAGCCTGGACGTCCTCTGACGGACCTTGAGTTCGTCGACCGTGAGCCCAAGTGGTCTCTCATCCCCAAGGCTCTTTTCCCAGAGCGCCAGCGCACGAGATCGAGATTCGCGTTTGATCTCCCAGTCCAGTCCGACGAGACGACGCCAATGCTGCTCGATCGCGAGTACTTCCAGAAGCAGGCCATGTACAAAGAGCAGGAGACTATTAGCCAGCGTTACTTCATGGCTTGCGCCTTCACCCCGGTCACTGCCTTGCTCTTCGGTCTGGGCAAATTCGACATCAAGGCGCGGGAGGCTAGCAACGGTCGTGTTGAGGAGATGAGTCCGAGGGACAAGAAGTGGGCGCTGTACCTTGTGCTGCCGATGAATGTGATCTTCTACAGCATCGTCATCATTGCTGTCGTCATCGTTCTGGCGCTTGATCACATCATTTGAGCGAGGGAGCGAGAGAGCGAGAGGGCTACGAGAGCGGACGATGGCATACGAGAACGGATGATGGCATACGAGGGCGGATGATGCAACTACGAAGGATGCTTGATGCTATGGCGATGCTTGCGGCGTTTGGGTGGGTGGGCTGGATAACGACCATTGATTATGATACCCAGCGTAAACTTATGGCATAGCGAACGCACCGCTCAGCATACTGAGCGCAAGGCGCTCAGACAGGGATGCGCGGTGCTTGGGGCGCTGTGCTGGATAACGATGATTGATTAAGGTATACCTAGCGTGAAAATATGGGATAGCGAGCGCACTGCTGAGTACACTGGGCGCCTCGCACTCGGCTAGGGATGCGTGGCGCTCGGCAGAGCGGCAGATGCGAATTATTATAAAAGTTGATAGTTGATAACGTGTTTTCTCAGACTTCTCGTGCTGGAGTGGGTGTACGACATCGCTCTTCCGCTACTTCACGGAACGGAGCACAACAAGATGGCAATCGGGATCGTGAAATGGACTGTATGACCAGAGTTGCGACTAAGCCGCGCACGAGCGCACTGCTTGGGGTACTGGGCGCCTTGCACTCAATCAGATATGCAGCGGCACGCCGTCACCGCGACGGTACACAATGTATGCATGAAGAAAGTGTTGTTACCCGGGGCTCTTGAATGCCAATGCTTGGTATGAGCAGTAGACCACCCACATCGCTTCAGTGAAAAAAGGAGGCTGGGCGCTTGGTAGCCATTGAGTACATCATGTAAGAGCGCTCACAGGATTGGGCTGACGTCTTTCAAGCTTGTAGACCATAACCACCTTGTTGTTAGAGCGGTCGCAAAAATGAATGGTGAAAGCGGACTCCAGCACATCGTCTCCGATCGTGGGCACATCTGGCCTTGCAGACCATAGCTATTTGGGTGACGGCGGATTGCTAACATACCGTCTCCATTGCGGCGCAGGGCTGGCTAGCGAAGCTTGATCGTTCCAGCATGTCGTGCTTTTCTTTGATGGCTTCGCCGCGCCGATATCGAAGGAGTCGTACTGTCGCTAGGTAGGGTAGTACAGCCAGGCTGTACGATATGAGAGTTTGATGGTCCATTGCAGGCAGCGCAGACGCTGCAAGGGCCGGTGAAAGAATTGACGGCCGAATTCGACTCTCAATACCTCGAGGTCCGAAAGGCATCTAGAGGGTCAATAAGGTAGCTTTGAAAGTGACGCTGCTGCGGAGAAGAACGAGCAGTATCCCTACAAGGACTTTTAATAACTTTATTCTGACGGGCACCGTGGCAGCCGGTCGAGGTCTGGCAACCTGAGGATTATCTGGGATCGCAGATCGGCGGCGGGTTCTTTCGACCAGCCTTGCTGGCTTGGCTTGTGCTTGTGTATGGTCACTCCAGTGGTAGGGATGTTCTCAAAGGCTTGGAGGGGAGTGTAGGTAAGAAGGTGGCCAGGAGTCTAGGAAAGTATCATGATCACTTCTTTGGGAGGAACAAGGCTGGCAGTTCGCAGTTCATGGCCTGCGCCACGCGCGTGCTTCGCCAATGCCGTTCGCTGCGCGTGATACGTTAGATCGGCCCAACCTCTGCGCATCGCGTCGCTTTCACGAGCCGGCCGTCGTACTTTCACATGCCGTTGTTTGAGAAAGCAGAAAGATATGGTAGAATTTACCCAAGGGTCGAATTGTGTTTCGCGGTCACGCTTCCGATTGGCCAATGGCTGGTTGCTAGCTCGACGCTCTGCGACACCACCAACTTCATACCTCTGGACTTACACCTTTTCACACACGACCTACGACGACTACTTCACACGAGCATTGCTACGCGCATTGCATAGCGACCATGGAGTCGCGCTTGCCAACACCCGATGGCAGTCCGCGCGAACGACTGCCAAACCTCTTCGAAGTCCTGTCACGGCGGACATTGGCACCGGTTGACTTGTTCTCCTTTTACATCTATATGCGCGATGTGCAGCGGAGTGTGGATTACTTGGACTTTTGGTAAGCGCGAATCTTTTCATTTGTTCAGTGCGATTGCGGCGGTTGCGAAGCGAGGGAAGTGAAGTGGTGGAGGGAAGACATGGATTGAGGAGGGCGGACAGGCGGAGTGGACCAAGTGAAGTGGTGGAAGCGTGCGAATGGACCCGAAGTGCATAATCTATCTATGCTATGCTGATGGTACTGATCCCATAGGCTTGATGTCTCCCAACACATGTCCCTCTGCCGGCACTACGTCCGCGAACTCCGCCGCAGCGTCCTCATCTCCACGCCCGACCTCGAGAAAGGCGCAGGCTCGAAGCGCTCCTCCCAAGTCCTCGACAACTACAACCTCGACCGCACCTCCTCCGACCAAGGCCCCAGCGGCACTTACAATGGCGGGCGAGAGAAACAGGGCAGAATGAGCGGTGATCAGCGCCTCTCAGCCTTCCTCCGCGAAGACAGAGACAGCAAACACAGCCCCCAAAACAGCACCGCTTCCGCCAAAAGCGCAGACATCACCCCCGGCTCCGAACACCCACCCCGTCCCTCCTTCATGACCGGCCACCACAGCTCCGGCCAAACCGACACACCCTCCCCTCTTATCAACAGCAACGGCAGCCCGCAACACACTGTCGCAAGAGCCGATATCCGCGCCTCGGCCGAAAAGATCCTGTACACTTTCCTCCTGCCCGGCGCCGAACGCGAGATCATATTACCGCAAGGAATTCTAAACGAAATAACCAACGCCATAGAAAAAGAGGGCCGCGATGACCCCGAAGTCTTCGACGCAGCGAAAGACTACGTCTTCCAGGCCATGGAGCGAGACGCCTTCCCCGGCTTTCTCCGGCAGAAAGCGCTAGGCAACATAGTCCAGCCGTCGATGCTGCTTCGACTGATAATAGGGTTAGTGAGCATGTTTGCCGGATTCTGGGCTGCTTTCATCCTGATATTCTTGGATAAGAACCGAGCAACGAGGTGCTGGGTAATCCTGCCTTTTACGGTGGGAGTGTACTTTTTGGCTAGCCATCAGTACTTGCTTGATCCGTTGTTGGCGTTGGCGGGGTATAGCGAGTATACGTTTTTGAGTGTGCATCGGATTAAGGAGCCGTTTGTGCGGTAAGTTGCTCCTTCTCGGCTTCGCGACCACGTGCGTGCAGTCACTGACAGCCACCGCAGGAAGTTACTCAACAAGCGCGCACTCATGTGCCTGGGCTGGATCGCCTTCATCGATGCCGCGCTTTGCTGCTTGTTCATCTTCGTGCCGGGCACGAGGTTATGATTGCTATTGAGGGCGGTGTTACGGAGTTAGCGGGAATGGGAATGGGTGGGATGGGAAGAGTGCGTAACAAGAGCGTGGTGCTCGGGCGCTCGATTGATGATTGATTTTACTGGAAGATGCTGTGGCTATCTTGCCCTTGCGTACTGGCTACTGCTGATGAGGAAAGGAAAGTGTGTAATGCTAATGTATGATCATATGCAAAAGCTGATTGTGCTTCCTATCTTTGAGCGCACTTATCGAGTTTGGGCAGGCAGATGTTGTACTGCGCCTACTCATCACCGGCGGAGCAGTTGACGGTGTAGTACTAGGCGACCAACTTCGTGACGGTATTTGTTCGAAATGCACTGCGACGCCTTCGACAAACAACACTTCGAATGGCTCCCACGCCCCCTCCCTCCAAATCGCGGCGGACGACTCAGCGCGGATAGTGCTATCCAGTATCTCCAGTTCGGAAAGTAAGTCTTGCAACAAGATGTGTGTAGAAGTGATGCTGAGTACAGCCGCGGCGTGCCGGCAGTTTCAGTCATCTCATCATCATCAACGGCATGTGCAGTGGAATTCCGTCGTCCATTCGATTACTTGCCGGCGTTGCCGCCGATGGGTCGGCTACCTTGACCACAAGTGCAAGACTGGCGGTGAAGACGTAAAGCGTTCTCGATGGCTGCTCCTCCAGAACTCACTGGCTCCTTTGCAGGTATGCTTCCCGCTATGGTAGGCTTCTTTGGCCTCCCGTGACTTCACCTCAACATACCAGAAGGGTTGGTTTCCTTTCAATCTATGACTGCGTCGACTGGGAAGCTTGCAGTTGTCGTGCGCTTGTCAATACCTTCAGAACAGTACCAAAGACCACATCGCGCACTGCGTCACCGATGCCATCGATTCCATCCAGGCTTGCTGCCGCCGAATGCACCCATGATGCGGATGATATCCTGAGCTCCGCTCTTAACGTTTTTTCCAGTCCGACTGTCGATACCTCCAGGATTGTACTAAAGACCACTTCGCACAATACACCAACTATGCCTCTGCTGCCAGACTTGCTGCCGTCAAATAGGCTTACGATGGAGACGGTATGCTGGGGTCCAATGTCTGTCCGCAGTCGCTTTCCCAGCCTCAACTCGCGATGACTCCAGCCGTCGTAGAGTGGCCACACCGTCGTCGGCACACACGTCGGAGCTAGACCTGCCGCCGAATGCGCCTATGATCGAGACAGTCAGCTGGGGTGCGGTCTCACACTACCCGGGCCACTTTCACGGCCTTTGCCAGCAACAATGCTTCGTCGTTATGGAGCGGCTTCTCCTTCGGCGGCACACACAGTGGAGCCGGAGCCGGAGGAGTACGAGATGGCGTCTTTTCAGGCGCTACGATACCAGTCGAGCTACCATAGACTGGGCTGTTACCACTTCACCACGCCTTCGCCCGCACGCATCGCTGAGCCAGGCCTGCTGCCGCTGAATGCGTACACGATGGAGACGGCTATGTTGAGGTACATACTGCTTCGCAACCCGAGGTGCTGTCCTTGTCCGAACTTCTGTCTTACCGCTTCCTGATCTAGCAGATGCTAGGCACACCATGAGCGCACTGCGCGGACGATGCAAAGAAGAGTGTGCCTGCTTAAGGCCTAAAGAAGAGAATGACTAGCAAGCAGATACAACAACTAGCACACTCGAGTATCTCGCATACACATGTGAGGGTAGAAAGCCAATCCCTGCAAGCAAGACCGGTTTGGGACCATGGTCTAACGGCTCTGCAGCTCGACGATCCCTACCAGCATAGCTAGGTACATGTCGATCAGCGGGGCCAGGCGATCTCACATCGCAAGGTCGAATCCAACTGACCACACGGAGACAATCTATAGCAAGCCCAACACCGCGACGGCCCTCGCACAATCGGCTTTGACGGCATGGAGGAACCTTTGATAGTACCACATAACCCTCTCCTGGACTACCGAAAACGAGGTTTCCTACTGAACACCCGCAAGAACTGTTTGAACTTCTTCCGTACCGATCTCTGGCAGTATGGTGGGCTGCCCACGACAGGAGATGCTTCGGTAATCGCTACAGGTCCACCATATGAGGCTCGTCCGCGGGAGAATGATGACTATGAAATTGAGCAACAGGGTAGTACTTTGGCTGTTATTCCCACTGGAGGCGAGCCGATCCGTGGGCCGGACGCTGAGAATGTGCTACTGGAGGGATCTGAGGAGTTCTGCAATGCTTGTTGTAGCGCGATTGGGTATCTGGCTTGGCGTTTGAAGGAAGCGCAGGAGAGGGAGGAAGGCAGGGGGCGTGAGAGAGCCAGCGAGGGTGATAAAGCCAGTGAAGGCGAGGGAGCCAGCGAAGAAGAGGCAACCGGCAAAAATCAGAAACCCGACGTGGGTGGTGAAGCGAATGAAGATGACGAGACCAACCGAAGCGAAAAAGCCAGAGAGCATGAGGTAAAGCATGAAGATTGGGTTGGTGACTCCAAGCTCTCAGTCGTCTTACACTGGAACATGATGGCTCTTTCACGAAGCGCTTCCTCCGGGTGCCCAATATGTAGTATCCTCTGGACACGCTGCTTCAAGAGCATTCGCTGGGCACTCTCGACTGCCCGCATCGAGCTCTTGTGGAGCACCGAGGACAAGGCGGCATGGAATGGGTCGAGGCCGGGTGATGCTAGATTGATTTGTGCTCTGGCTGCTCCTGAGGAGGATAGAGGGGAAGGGACTTTCTTGAATGTTTTGAGGTTCCAGCTTTGGCCGAGTCCTGGGTTTGATGGCTTTTTTACAGCGGAGGATGAGTTATCTTCGCGGATGAGCCGCATGGATCTTGGAGGCGAAGATGATGCTGGTGAGCTGGAGAAGACTACCAGGGCTTGTCGGCCTTTGGTCTTACGGTGGGTTTCAAATTGTCGTTCGAATAGCGACGGCAAGCACAATGACTGCAGTATCTTACATGATACGAATTGGATGCCGACACGCTTGCTCGATCTGAGTGAGATCAGCAGTACTGGCAAGGTCTCCCTAGTCGACACCGAGGCTCTTGACACTGCGGATCATCATGGCAGCTACATCACTCTCAGCCATTGCTGGGGCGCATGGGGCGACAAAGAGCTACAGAGACTCCAGACAACAAACATACAAAGCTGGCAAGAAGATGGCATAGCTTACGGCTCGTTACCACAAACCTTCAGAGATGCTGCCGAAGCTGCTGGATGGCTCAATGGTAGGCTATTTGCGATATTTTCCTTCCCCGACTCAGCTGATCCGTAGCAGTCAAGTATCTTTGGATCGATTCTTTGTGCATCGTACAGGACTCATCGAAAGACTGGGACCACGAGGCTGCGCTCATGTGCGAAGTCTACAAGCACGCCCTACTAAACATCTCTGCGGATGACTCCCAAGATGCTCGAGGCGGCCTGTTCAAACACCGAGACCCCTCGAACGTCACACCTTTCAAACTACATATGCGAAACCTAAACACCAGCTGGTGGGTCTCAGTAGATGAACGTAGTATGTTCGACTGGGTCGAAGCGGCCCCAATATCCAAGCGGGCCTGGGTCTACCAGGAACGACATCTTTCTCGCCGTGTGCTGCATTTCACGAAGCACGAGGTCTTCTGGGAATGCTGCGCGAGTACTCCGTCGTTCGTTAGCGAGACGTATCCCACTGGCTCTCCTTTGGTTAGGGACTTTGTTGGCCAGACGAAACTTGTGCTTCCAACCACCTCGGGAGATACCATGGCGCAGAACGAGCGATTGTGTCAGGCATGGGCTGCGGTCTGCGGAGACGTGTCAAGACGACAGCTATCTGTGCGACAAGATAGACTGCCTGCTCTCGCTGGCCTCGCGAAGGAGTTCGGACTTCGATGTCCGGCGGACAGATATATCGCAGGTATGTGGCTATCGAACCTTCCTCACGATCTCCTATGGCAGACCTCGGGCAGACAGGCTCTAAATTCTCCTGTTGGCGCCCCTTCACCACTGGAGTACGTCGCTCCCTCCTGGTCATGGCTCTCATCTGACGGCCAGATAAACATGAGCACCGCACACAACCGCCACAGTATAGTCAATCTCCTGAACGTAGAATGTCCGACCGAATCCGAGAGTCCATACGGGAGACTAAAGCCTGCTTCGCTCCGTATCGAAGGGTTTGTGCGTGAAGTCACGGTGAAGACAAAGTCTTCTCCTTTTGGGAAGCCAGGAGACAAGGCTTATGATCTGTACGCTTTTCTGAACCAGGAGAAGCCGCAAGAGCTATACGTGGATGGTGTGCGAGACCCGGAGGACAGGATAGGATATAATATCGCTCAGAGTTCTGACTTTCAGGAAAGTGTTGATCGACTTGACGGTGAAGACGTGCGACGGTACTTCTGTTTGTTTCTGGAGGTCTCTCAGTATGACGATAAGTCTCCGCGTAGACTCAGGGGGTTGTTACTTGAGCCCGTGGATGAACCACTGCAGTACCGACGAGTTGGGACACTGTCGGTTGAGGGCATTTGTGCTTTGAAGATGAGATACCGTATCCGGGCCGGGATTGCGGACGGGCTGAAGAGTGAGGCCATCAAAAGCGCATGGGCCAAGTTGTACGAAGAGGTGGATGCCTGCTGAGGTTCAAAGTGGAGTAGGCAGAAGAAGCCGAAAGATGTCCAAGTCAGGAGTACTGCGCCCATGTCGTTGTACGACTTCGACGTGGGAGCTAAATGCGGCAGCTTCGAAAAGCTACAGCCGCAAATCGTCACACTCATCTAGGGATGCGTACATGCGTACAGTACCCTCATAGCGGCAGTACGGCCTGTTCACACGACAGCACCGATGACACGCTGGATCTGCCCGCTCCCAAGCTCCGAGGACCCTGGGAGGTCAGTGGAAGTAAAGGTGGTCGATCCAGTATGAGGCTTCTCAGATCGAGCAGGCTCCCAAAGATGAAACAGCAGGCCGTACAGTAGCACCAACGTACTGTGGCCCCATGGAGAGGCTGCCGAAGTGCACTCTGCCATTCCTCGATCTCCTCCCAGGATTTCTAGGCCCAAAGACAATAAAGTAGCCCCTAGGACAGTAGGACTGCTGCAAGCTCAGAGAACCGAGGCGCCCATGAGGTTGTTAACCAGCCCTGGTCTGCAACAGCCATTGTCTCCGCCTATCCTTAGCTGTTTGATGTCTGGGTATCCAAGAATGCGAACAATGCGATAATCAAGGCGCCTATGGACCGGTCAGCAGTGTCAAGGGCCGGGCACTTGTGCTATCTCACCTGCAGTCACGATGAATGCCGCCACTGTAAATGCAGTCTGCGTCGCTACCTGCGCATCGACATGGTACTTGCCGACCGACACCCCAATCCAAACGGCGCTGAAGATTAGCGACATGACGAATGGTGTGAGGGCGATAATGGAGACCGCAGCAGAGTCCCAGGACCTGACAAATTCAAGTCCCGTTTGCGATGGGTCTTCCAGCATGTCCGTCGTCTGGTATCTTTGTTCGGCCGGTAATCTTGTAGGGTTTTCGAAGTTGGCGACCTGCGATGATCCGTCACGATCCTAGATCGTAAGCCTTAATGCGCGACCCTAGCGCAGTGACGCCGCCGACAACGTTGCAGAGCTACTCGCACAATGAATCGTTAGCTCTATCATGTCGTAAAGATCACTTTGACTCACTGCGACCTTGTCAATACGGACAAGCTTCCGAGGCAACAGTACCTCACCGAAGCCTCGCTTCAATTGCAAGTAGCAGTACCACATCCGCAACATCTCAAACGTCTCTGCATCACTCCCAACCTTTTCGTTGACTTTATCGAAAAGCACCGGCACGCCCAGGGAGTCCGCTCCGATAAAGACCCTCACGTACACCACATGGCCGCGCTGCTGCAGCTTGTGCGACCAAGCCTGCATGTAGTCGTTCTCGAACCACAAGGACGGTAGAAAAGTCATGTAGAACTGCCATGATCCTGCGGTCCATAGCTTTGCCAGTTTCGCAAAGTGGGCTCTGCCACTGTTGAGCGCGGATCGATATGGTTCGTTTACGTAGAATGGTAGCTTGGCCGCCGCTGGTCTGGGCAAGACAGATCTGACGAGCGTTCGGCAAAGTAGATATCCAGGCCCGAAGACCATGGCAAGCATGAGCCATACCAGGTAGTATTCCAGGAGAAGAAGACGCCCATATCCGTGGACTAAGAGGCGGGCGACAGCGGCGCTGCGCCATGAGCCATTCGGAAAAATATTGACTACATCCGGCGGATCATGCTTCTGCTTCTGAAGCTGTTGAGGCATATTCACGATTGTTATCAGGAGGTCTCATAGGAAGACTGAAGCTTTTCTGGAGGTCGAAAGGCTGATATGCAGGCACTGCGCCACCCGAGGCTTAGACAGACCGAAGTGGAAGTACGGCCGTGCAGTTCACGGCACAGTCTGGATGCGCACCTACATGTATGACGAAACGTGTCTTTGGCCACTGACGAATGGCAGATCTTCGCTCACATACCAAAGTACAATTGGATGCTTGAGCCAGGCGGGACCAATCCATCAGCGCTCAGATCTTGCCTTCAGCCGCAAACTTCTCTACCATCTCGTCCCTCTTCTTCCTATTCTCTTCACTCAGATCCGGACCATCGCCAACACTAACGAATTTCCACCACCCATCCTCATCTGGACCTTCATCATCGTCACACCACTCGTCGAAACTCATGTTCGCAATGTCAAGATTGCAATACATGCTGTAAGCTTCCTCCCAAGGCACTCGAACCTTATTGAATTCATCCGTCTCCGTCTCAGTTTCCTCGTCGAAGCGTCGCTCGGCCACGACGCATGTCTGTGTTGCCATCCCTTTGTCGTCAACCAGCAGGTAGAGAGATAGCGAGATGTCGTGGTCTGGCAATTCCCCGTATTTGTTGAGTACGAACTTCTCGACTTCTTTGATACTGATGCCAGCCCATGCGTCGTAAATCAAGGGCGGGACTGGCGGTGAGGTTGCCTTTGCCTGACCTTCAGGTTCAGACGGGTCCCGATCCAGCGAGTCTCGGCTTCTGACTAGGCGAAAGTTGTCCCACGTATCTTCATCTCCGTATTCCCAGTCGCGGAGGTACAGTAGGGCGCGGTTGACTGCTTTGTAGTCTGCATTGTGAGCTGTGACGAAGAGGAGGCCGGTCATAGTGAGGAGATCCTGGCGTTACAAGGAATGGAAATGGTATTGAAGGTAGACTTAGCTTGTTTCATCAGATCGCAAGAGGGCGGAGAGATATATGCAGTTTTTGAGGTGGCGAAACGGTACAACAGCCTGTGCATGTTGTAGGTAGAAGCGTGGAGTCTTTAGGCAGCTAGAACTCAATAATCCTTCGCTGCGGCTCCTTCCGCATCCGTCTCCGCGGCCCATGCGCGGTGAACCTACAGCAAGGGGCGCAGGATAAATCCGAGTTCCCTTTCTAGATAGATCCGAGTACCAGCGTGTATTACAAGGGGGCCAAAAGCAAATTGACGCTGTTTCTTATAGATCTCACCCGTGGAAGGGTAAATCCGAGTACTACTATACTACTAAAAAGAGAAGGTAGTAGAGCTAGTAGGACTATTAGTAAATGCTTAATTAAGGCCGTATAATAAGAAGTTTAGTAAGCCGTAAGGCTATCTACGACGACGACTACAATATAAGGGTCTAAGCTACTAGACTAGCGAGGAGGGATATCCGAGGCTTAAACTAATTACTAGCCGCCTCTCTCTAAGAGGAGTTTGCTTAGTTCTAATAGCTACTATAGCGATAGCGAGCTTAAAAGTTAGCTTCTAGTATAATAACAAGGCTCTTAATAAGTAGTGCTATAAATACTAAGTATACTATATACTTTAAGACCTTATCCTACTTGTACAATATCTATAGATGCCTTAACTATAAATTAAGCTTTATCCGAGTACCAGCGCTCCTAAAAGAGAAGTCTCCGACGATTCTAGACTGGTTTAAGAGGCTGGTACTCGGATCTATCTGTAGAAGGTACTCGGATTTATTCTGCGCCCAGCAAGGCAGTCATCGTGTCTCCAGATTGATCGGCAGACTTTATACGCTAACCGACGGCAGGTAGTCCAGCGAGGCTACACCAATTCGAATCTCTCGACGTCCCTGCCGGCAGCCTCGTGCTCCTGTACCACCTCTCCGTTCATGATGCCATGAACATAGCAGTGTCCGATCAGTCTGCACCCTGGACTCGGCTCCTCAACCTGGTTGAAGCGCTTGCTGCGTATGTAGTCAACGGGAAAACAACAATCTCCGAACCATGGACCTCGTTGACTGTTTGGAGGAAGAGAGCGCCTCCTTGCGGGGTTGCCGATAATTCTGGGAGATAGTCGTCTGGATTCGGATTGTAAGCAAAAGAAATAGGGATTACCATCCCAAATAACACTGCAACATGAGCTGTGCGCCTGCAAGATTACCACTCTATTCTCATCTCAGCCTACTGCGAGCGTTCCAGCGAGACTACACCAGTTCGAAGATCTGTGTGGGCCTGCCAGCGGCCCGTTGTTCCTGCACCGCCTCTCCGTCCATGATCCCGTGTACGTAGCAGTGCCCGATCATTTCATATCTCTGGGCTGGCGACCTGTCATGATACTCGAACGAGCGTTACGATTGCGCGGCCGGGAGCGGCGCTTAATCGAAGCTACCCCTTGGCCCAGCGGAGGATGATGCAGCCTCGCTCTGTTCCGTAGATCATGTATCATCAGGATCTCACGGCCTTGACTGTTCGTTCTGCGTCCGCAAGACGTACGGAACATCTTCTCCGAAGATGATCGCGATTCTATCGCCTTTCCGCAGTCCCACGGGTCCAATACCTATGCGTCCGGAAGCGGTGAGGAACATGCGACGATTGCGACAAGTGTCGCATATATCGAGGATGATGCGTCCGATAGGGCCTTTCAGTGCTCCGTCGTCGCTTTGCTGGGTAGACAGCAACCACTGCATAAATTTTGCGCGTGTGTCGTTGTCGATAACGTCATTTTCGGAGGAACTGCGAGAGCACGATACAGTAGCTAGAAGGTCGTCGAAGAGCGCCTGGTTCTCATAATATGCTCCATATCGCCTTACAAACGACAACAAATGTGAGAACTCCCGGATCACTTCGTGTATGGCACCAGGTAATGCAGCCTCGTGGCATGCGCTGATACGGTCCGCTTCAGATCCGTCCAGACACAAAGTATAACCCTCCAAGCCTTCATGGAAATCAGTTCGCATGTAACAGTTGAGCTCGGAACCCAGTCAGCAGCGTATGGCTTTGACAGCGTAGAGGCATCATTTTCGCGATCTTTCCTCCTATCAGGACGAAGTGACCATGAAGGAAAGTGGACGCCTGCGGTTGATTAGCTGGGCGGAGTGTGGCTGATATACCTCAATGGTAAGAGTGAGTGCTCTTGCCGTACGCACTCGCACGTTGCCAAGCCGTATATTTCAGGTAATGGCTTACTGTAGTCGATGCGGACGCCGTTGTCATATGGCGAGCGGTCGAGTGACAGTTGACCTCGTCGATGGAGACCCATGATAGCATATACCTTGTTTCTGGAATCTGTGACGTCCATATTACTTGCGAAACGGAGCAGGGGCCTGAGCTTGAGGTCGTGTTTAGCAGAAAGGGTAAAGCCGGCTGCATAAGCACCGTCTCTGCCACGTGTTGAGAGTTGCCACCCATGCGCCATACGCCTGTGGAAGACCCATATCGCAACTTGACAAACTTGATACCACGATAGCTCCTGGGGACCACACCGACATGATGCTTTTGGTGCTAGAGCGACCTCTTGAGTTACCCATAAGCGCCTGAACCACGGACGCGAGAAGAATGCATCAATGGACTCCCCGTCGCATTCGTCGGGCAGAAGGTCATACTCCGGATACTCGTCGTTCTCCCCGCGATCTTTGTGAGTCCACGAGTCCTCAACTCCTGCATATACCTCCGGATCCTCAGCGATCTGCTCGAAAATGCGGTCAAAGCTTTCGAAGGCGGCTTTAGTCAAACTGTCCGCCTCGCCCAGCCACACTAAAGTTTGCTCTGTATGGCTGTAGATTTCACCCATAAGAGCTACCTGGCTGCTGCGCTCATGCACATCAGCCTGGTTGATACAGATAGCATCAATCCACAGCGTCCGCGGCTTCTCCGGTAATGCGAACTTCTTGAGCACATTGACCGCGCTTGCTGGAGCTTCGGTGGATTGGCCATTGCTGATGATGCGATCCAGGCCAGTCCTTTCCGCCCAGCAGTAGGAGATCGCTTCATAGCTTGGCCTTTCTTCGTCGTCGAGCGACACTGTGAATAGCTGGCACTGAGGTACACCATTCACAAAGTGTGTCGCTGGGTACAGCCGTAGGAGCCGGATCTCTTTACTATTAGGATTTGTTCGAAGGCCTGTAAGGTAGCCATGATAGAGCGCTCCTGTCGAGCCAGGAGGGGGAAGTATAAGGCCACCTTCAACAAGACGATGTACAAGGCGACGTACAACTTCTGCCATAATGTAAACGATACCTACACCGCTCAGATCGCGGCCTTGTCTCAGCCTTGTCGTGGTGTAGATGAGTCGATGGCCTGGCGAAGTTCAGCTGCATCCCGGCGGGAGCGCCGACATCGCAATCTTGTAACAGACATCCCTCCATACGCTCGCCAGATTGATTGCCGTCAGGTATGGAGTTGAGATATTTGCCGAGAGTGCTATCCATTGTCAAGGAGCCATGGATGCCAGGTCAAGTGCTGGAGGTTGTGTTACCTCACGAAACATTGATGATGTCCAAGGTTGCATTTCAAGCGGGTCAAGCCGGCGCCTTACCAAAAAGCGTCAACTAAGCGAAAGAGATTCGTCACAAATTGATTCAGGAGGTTGGTGGTCTGCAAGCTCTTCACCTCGCTTCCACGCTTTCCTGGTCAAACACATCCCCACATCCTCAACGCTTGTGTCAAATTCTTTACCTGTCGCATTCCTCTCCGGGCTTCCCATCGCCCTTCTTCATCAAATACCCATCAACATTCGCGCTTCGTTTTTTCTTAATGCAGCAAAACAACGATCAGTACGGCGTTCCGTCGTACATGCACGACGGCTCTTTCGAAGGCTACGCGCAATACGGAGGAGGCGCACCGATGCAGGCTCAACAGTTGCCGGAGACGAAGATGGTCTCGATCAATGTTGGGGAGTTTGTGAGGACGAGGGATGCGGTAAGTTTTGAGTGAAGGCGACGCGCTTTGCGACGCGACGTGCGATGATACCAAACAACGAGATGGAAGCTAATATGGTTGGTATAGCTGTCGTCGGCATACATGAGCCTGTCGTCGTCCATCGACCGAGCGGTAAAAGCGTACATCGACCACACCAACGTCGTCCTCGCCGGCGACGCCAGTCTCAATGTCACCTTCCTCACGCAGCCGTTCGACCAGCTCGCGCACACGGCCATGAATGCGCAACAGTTCGCGCAGCAAGCTCTTACTCATGGTAACGGCCAGATCGCTCAGAACGGCGGTCCGGCTCCCAAGGAAGAGGAAGTGGACGCCAAGGGCAAGCGCAAGAAGCGTCCCTACAAGCAGCGCGACCCGAACGCGCCGAAGAGGCCGTTGACAGCGTACTTCCGCTACCTGCAAGAGCAGCGTGGACCGCTTGGAACTGAGCTGGCCGAGCGCGCTGGAGGGCAGCCGCAAAAGCCTGGAGATCTTAGCAAGGCTGCGACCGAGAGGTGGAATGCGCTCAGCAAGGAAGAGCAACAGCCGTACCGTGACGCTTACCAGCGCGCTCTCAAGGACTACGACAAGGATGTCGTCAAGTACAAGCAGGCGGGCGGAAACCTGACTGAGAAGGAGGAGAAGGCTCTGGCTGCCAAGCTTGCTGCTGCTGAGGAGGGGACCGAGGCTTTGGCGGGTGCAGAGGAAGTGGACGAAGAGGTCGATGCTGAAGGTGAAGTCGAGGAGGAAGATGACGAAGACGAGAGCAGCAGCGACGAGGATGAAGACGAGGACGAAGAAGAAGTCGAGCCTGCACCTCCACCACCGCCGCCACCAAAAGCCACGCCCAAGTCCGCCATGAAGAAGAGCAAGCAGGCCGCCGCCGCAGCCCCAGCACCGACGCCTTCGCAATTCAGCAGCATCAACCCCAACCTCCCTGCCGCTGCTTCGCGTACCTCTGCCTCTTCCAGCCCAGAACGCAAACGCAAAGCTGCCGCCGTCTCATCTGACGCACCTGCTCCTGCCGCTGCCGCCGAAGAGCCAGCCAAGAAGAAGCGCGGCCGGAAGTCCAATGCCGAGAAAGTGACTGCTGCCGCCGACCCTCCCGCGGCACCACAGCCCGCTGCTCCAGTCGCGCAGATGCAGACGGGTTCGGAAGCTCCTGCTGCTGGTGAGCCGGCGAAGAAGAAGAAGAAAACTAAGAAGGCTGCTGAGTGACTTGATGATGCTCCAACGCCCGGTATTTCTAGGGATCGATTATCCTTTGGCGTATCGAGGGGTGGCGAGAGTAAACGGAGGTCAGGCGTTTCGGTGGTGAGCTTTGCGGATTGAATGGGATCTCCTTGTCTTTGCTTGATGGTAATGCCTTTCGCGAAGCTCCTGTTTGTAACGCCACGTTGATGATGAGTACAGTATAGCACAATGAAAACAAGTATATGGTACCTTACCGCCAGTCCTTCTTTGCCGTGAGTATAGGCGGCCTCCGAAGGACTCCATAAGAGCACCAGAGCTCGAAGCCATCAAATGCTTGCCCCGCATCTCGCATCTCTTTCAAGAGCTTTCGTCTCTTCTTTCGCTCTGTTTATCTTCTTACCTAACCGTTTCCAAGCCATTGGAACGCACAACCTGACCACTGCAAAGATGCAGTTGTCACCAAAGGAGGTCAGCCGGCTCCCACGAGTCCCATAGGGCGACACTACTGACGCGAAGGCAGCTCGATAAACTCCAAATATCCCACCTAGGCCACCTAGCCCAACGCCGTCTCGCCCGCGGTGTAAAGCTCAACCACGCCGAAGCCCTCGCCCTCATCGCCAGCGTCCTGCACGAACTTATCCGCGATGGCGAGCACAGTGTCGCGGACCTTATGTCTTTGGGCTCGACACTGTTGGGGAGAAGACATGTATTGCCGAGTGTACCGCATACCCTGACTGAGTTACAGGTGGAAGGGACGTTCAGGATGGGGACGTATTTGGTTACAGTTCACAACCCGATAAGTGGGGATGATGGGGATTTGGAACGGGCGCTTTATGGGAGTTTCTTGCCTGTGCCGGAGAAGGATAAGTTTGCGTGGCCGCCGAAGGAGGGGTTGGAGGCTTATACGGATGAGACGCGTATGCCAGGCGCGGTGGTTGCTGTGAGGGGGGAGAAGGGGAGGGTGGTGTTGGGTGAGGGGAGGAAGAGGATGAGGTTGAAGGTTACGAGTAAAGGGGATAGACCTATACAGGTGGGAAGCCATTACCATTTTGTGGAGGTGAATCCTAAGTTGGAGTTTGATCGGGTGAGAAGTCATGGCTTTAGGCTGGATATTGCGGCGGGGACTAGTGTGAGGTTTGAACCTGGCGATAGTAAGACGGTGACGCTTGTGCAGATTGGAGGGAAGCAGGTTATCAAAGGCGGGAATGGTCTTGCTACGGGGCATATACATGATCTGAAGGTTACGGAAGGCTTTCTGCAGAGGTTGCAGGAGGGCGGGTTCTTGCATAAAGAGGAACCGGCGGCGGATCAAAGGCTTGAGCCTTTTAGTATGGCGAGGGAGGATTATGTTGCTATGTTTGGACCTACTGTCGGCGATCGCGTGAGGTTGGGGAGTACGGATCTTTGGATCAAGATTGAGAAGGACTTCACCGTTTACGGCGATGAATGTACTTTCGGTGGTGGCAAGACTATACGAGATGGCATGGGTCAGGCCGCTGGTGTGCCGGATGCTGAGTGCTTGGATACTGTCATTACGAACGCTGTCATTGTTGACTGGACCGGTATCTATAAAGCTGATATTGGCATCAAGGATGGCTTGATTGCGGCTATTGGTAAGGCTGGCAACCCGGATGTCATGGAGGGTGTACATCCGGATATGGTTGTAGGTGCTAATACGGATGTTATTGCCGCGGAAGGCAAGATTGTCACGGCGGGTGGATTTGACAGTCATATCCACTTTATTTGTCCGCAGCAGGCTTATGAGGCGATCGCGAGCGGCATTACGACGTTCTTGGGTGGTGGGACGGGGCCAAGTACGGGCACGTGTGCTACAACTTGCACGCCTTCTGCGAATCTGATCAAGGGGATGCTGCAGGCTTGCGATAGTCTGCCTTTGAACATTGGGGTTACGGGTAAGGGTAATGATGCTGAGGCTCAGCCTTTACGAGAGCAAGTCGAGGCTGGTGTTTGCGGTCTCAAGCTTCACGAAGATTGGGGCACCACTCCGAAAGCTATCGATACCTGTCTCACCGTCTGCGACGAGCACGACGTACAATGTCTGATCCACACCGACACACTCAACGAATCCGGCTTCGTAGAGACAACAGTAGCGGCCTTCAAAAAAAGAACCATCCATACCTACCACACCGAAGGCGCCGGCGGCGGCCACGCACCAGACATCATCAGCGTCGTCGAACACCCGAACGTCTTACCTTCTTCGACCAACCCTACGAGACCGTACACAGGCAACACCCTCGACGAGCACCTAGACATGCTAATGGTCTGCCACCACCTCAGCCGCAACATCCCCGAAGACGTCGCCTTCGCCGAATCGCGTATCCGAGCCGAAACTATAGCCGCAGAAGACGTCTTGCACGACTTAGGCGCTATAAGCATGATGAGCAGTGACAGCCAAGCTATGGGTCGTTGCGGTGAAGTCATCCTCCGGACATGGAATACAGCGCACAAGAACAAAGTCCAGCGAGGTTTCTTGCCTGAAGACGAAGGTACTGAGGCCGATAACTTCCGCGTAAAGCGGTATGTGAGTAAATACACCATCAACCCAGCCATTGCACAGGGTATGAGCCACCTCATCGGCTCGATCGAAGTCGGCAAGCTCGCCGACCTGGTCCTCTGGCCTCCTAGTTCCTTTGGAGCGAAACCTTTCCAGATTGTTAAGGGTGGTATGATTGCTTGGAGTCAGATGGGGGATCCGAATGCGTCGATTCCGACCGTTGAGCCCGTTTTCATGCGGCCGATGTTTGGGGCTATGGTGCCTGATCGGTCGATTGTTTGGGTGTCCAAAGCGAGTGTGGATAATGGGAGGGTGGCGAAGTATGGCTTGGGGAAGAGGGTGGAAGCTGTGAAGAAGTGCAGAGATGTTGGCAAGAAGAACATGAAGTGGAATGATGTTATGCCGAAGATGAAGGTTGATCCGGAGAGATATGTAAGTGCCTCCATACCCCAAACAGACGTGGTCTGCATACTAACGACGATATACAGACCGTGGAGGCAGATGGGCAGGTGTTGACTGCTGAGCCCTCGACGGAGCTGCCGCTTGCGCAGACGTACTTTGTTTACTGATGTGTAGTTCCATATACCCTAGTGTCATTACCGCGATTGGCTATCCGCAATCCGTACTTGCTGGACCGAGACAGTCGTGCTCTCGTGAAAGTCACTGGCTTGCAGCATAAAGGCGGTTGTTTCAGACACTCTTGGAGCTCTTGGGGCCGTGTATGTCTACTCTGTGAGACACCGAAGCATGTCTCTGGTATTCGACTGAGACACTGGCCTCCACGAGACACGCTCAAAGGGTCAATCAGTTGGTATGTATATCTCTACTCTCCTCAGCGCCAAACTTATCTCTCTCCATTCATCTCAATCAGCACTTGATCGTCCAAAGCAGACAAGATGGCTAGGGCCAAGAATCCGTACCGACACGCCAGACGTGCTGGTCACAAAGGAATGGACTGCGGGTGCGGTCGACTGTGGTGGAACGTGAATGGGGTACATAATGTGCTCGCACCGGCAACAAGGAGACGTCGTCGACGGCCTGCGCCAGTGCAGCCTCAGCCGGCCCCTGCATTGCCACAGCCTGTGATAGCTCCACCACAACCAGTACCAAACCCACCTGCCAATCACGAAGACGCACCTCCAGAGGAAGCTGAAGAACCCACGCCCACGTCACCAGCAGATGTTCCCGCACAGCACACACCGTCGCCTCCGCCGGCTTCAGAACCAGGCGACATTGGAGGAGGCATCTTCGAAGATGGGCGGCTTCTCCACAATGAGCCCGGTGTCGAGCCAGACGACACAGCTGCAACCCCTGATGATGTTCGCGAGCACCACGAGTCTCCTCCTGCCACACCAACTCGAGTTGTTCCAGTACGACGCAGCAGCTCAGAAGTCAGACGCGACGAGGAAGCACATGCTCGAGCAGAGGAGGCTCTGGCCAGGGCCCGGGAGGTGATAGGTGCAGCCCATGAGGAAGAGTATGAACGGGGAGAGCGTGCAATTGCGAATTGGCACGGGGTACGAGATACTGCCATGGCGCTCCTCGGATGGCTTTGAGTAGCTGGCCCGGCAGACCAAGCCGGTCGTCGTAGGTGGTAGATGAGAGTCAAGACGTTTGGCTGGGCGGTCGTTGGCTGGGCGGTCTGACACTTTGGAAGTTCTTCGTGGTGTTGCACCAGTGCGGGTGTCTATCGTGTTCGTCGTCAGATCAGCGAAAGCTGTCGCTGCGAGTCGGTGACATCAGTGGTCCCGGATCGAGAAAGGCGTCCGTATCAAGGTCAATGTAGTAATAGATCCAGAAGCCGTTGAAAATGAAGATTGCAATAGCCAACGCTGAGGTGACTAGGTATACAATGGCAACCTATGACGCTGTCAATAGCGGACTTCCCGAGCGAAGATTATCGTTGTGAGCATACCGTAGCGTCCGGCGTCCAGCCATTCTCGTTCAGCCGGATCAAAGGTGTGATGACCCAGATCGTCAGCCCGGCCAGGAAGGAACAAACTGAGTAAGACATGAACATCATAGCAGACTGCCAGATAAAGACCATACGGTTCCGAGGCCGATAGCTCCCGACAATCTGTTCCTTCGGTCTACTCGACTGGGTTTGGGTTTGGGGCTGCTGGTAACTTATAACCAGAATTGGTAGGTAGCGCAAAACTGCATCATGTGCTCCTTCACCATCTGGGTCCGACGGCAGGTCGCCGAGAAAGTTGAGAACAGCCACTTGTTGGGCTGACAGTAGAATCCCCAGGATAGCGAGCACCAAGCTGATGTACCAGAAGGCTCTAGCGAGCCAGTATGCCTCGCCGATGTTGTTCCAGGAGAACGTTCCAATAACAGCTGCGACGAGAATAGCGCACTTCGACGTGTTCACGATCAGCTCATCGCCGAGTACAGTCGTATGGGGCTGAATGGCATACCGCGATGGAGATGTACTGTAGTTCGGACAGCTTGCGATGCCGCCACCTAGCAATCACTCGCAATAGCGTTGGGAACTCTTCGGGCCTCGAAGCATGCTTGGCGACCCGTTGGATTACTCCAAGTGTGTTGAACTGGAAGAAGCGATAGTATGGGATGGTGCCCACGATTACAAGCCAATGTGTCAGGCTCCTTCCAATTTGCTACGTCCATGTCAGCAAAGCTAGGGATTCATCGCAATGGACAGTTGTCGTCGATCGAACCCTTACTATTGAGTATAGGGCAAGACTGGACTTTGCTCTTAGGAGTATCGTACTGAACGACATGGTCCGCCCTGCTGCCTGCACAGATATGCAGAAGGACTGTCCGTTCTCTTCGTCAGCGAAAGTCATCGCAAGCTCACTACCGCAAGTCGGGGACATGCACCGTTGTTACTGTGTAGACCTTCCGCACTGATCCATCTGCGATGAGGCCGCCACGTGAGAATAGAGAGAGAGAAGGAAGTGGAAGATGGTGGGGCGCCACTCATGCACACAGCCACGATTGTGACGAGGTCTCCATCGCTCGTGCTGGCGTGAGGGCGTGAATGCCTTAGCCAAGTACACAGGTGATAAATGGCTGCGCGAACTTGACAGTGCGCTATGTCGTTGGTCACCAGCATGGCAAAACGAAATGCTTGCGTACCCGGAGGCTATGTGCGTCTAGATGGCTGTGTACATCGCAAGTGCTTCCAAGCCCCAGGCTTCAGAAACAAGATTGAAATTCAGTGCCAAGGGGTATCATCGCTTTTGCCCAGCATGCTGCATCATGCAACTCTATTTGCTGCGTATGCACTAGGTGTGGTCCTGATCGTGGAGATATTAGTGTAAGTCTTCTCGCGGCCTGTAACGCCAAGATGCCTGCTTCGCGAGGTCAACCTCATTCGGCAGATTGTCTGCAGTCTCATGAGGATGAGACGACTCGCAATGGCGCTCGAAGTCCTCACGGACAGTGAACTTGCGCTCTTGGCCACACTCGGGCTGTCGGCATTGAAAGCGTAATCCCTCGACATAGCCTTCCCATTTAGCTTTGTCCTGTATCCTGCGCCTTCGTCGCTCAACTAGCTCGCTCGCGCACTCGCGAAACCTTTCGCCGATTCTTGCGTCAGAATCAAACCATCTGTCGAACGCCGTCCTCATCTTCTCCAACGTAATAGAGCCCGCTTTCTGGCCTCCGCTAGCTCTTGATGGTTTCCACTCGTCGAAGGGTATGTCCAGGTGCCCCACGGTTTCACCCGGACGCGGGTTGAAACGATAGTAGGCGAGGCCATCGTCTGCAACGTCCACGTGCGCAGGCTCGGGGTCTGTGGCTACGCCGATAGCACGTTTACTGGATGCTAAGATATATTCTCCACCGGCATTTCTCCGCCCCATTTCGGTGGGCTTTTTCGCCGTCCCAATGCTTACGACTACCCCGACCCCGTCTTCTCCGTGCTTGCCTCTTATCTCGTCAACACCTTTCCGCGTCGGATTGGGCAATCTTAATCCAGCGTCCTCGAATGTCAGTGTGTGAGCTGAACCTTGTACTTGAATCGGCTTGAAATACTTTGTGGCAGCGGTAGCAGCTCGTGCAACTTGCCATATCTCCATTTCGGGTGGGTCTTGCATGCCTGCTGTCAAGGGTGCAGCAGCGGCCTCACCACCGGGTCCGCCGTTAGGATATGTAGTGTATGTCCGTGCTCGTCTGGTTCTTCTCGCTCCGGACGGGCCTGCGTTGGTGACATCACCAAAGGTCGCCTGCCTGTGGGCCCTAGGAAGGTTCCTGTTTCCAGGGTATTTATACGATCGTATGAGGAAAGGCGTGTTCTGCAAGTTATCGTCCCGATCCGACGAGGCAAGAGTGGTGGCGAACCTGTCCCTGAGGGTCAGTACGGGTGATATATCGATGCGCGACAAAGTAGGTACGTACGTTCCGCACATCCCTTTCATGGACGGATATCTCGTCGCACCCAGCCCACCCTCCACAACTTCTCGTCGTCTTTCAATCACATCTCTGAAGACTCGCTCGGCGTTGGCAGATTTATACTTGGTCAACTTGGTCAACCACATGCGCGGCAAACGCATATCGAACATTCCCCAGGGTGAAGGATTGCCGAAGATGTGAGTGCCCAGCTGTTCGTACTCGTCCAAGCAGTCCATAACGGTCATTCTGAGTCTTCCGAGCATGATGGCGATCAGACTGGATGAATTTTAGCGAGCGCGCCTTCATTTCTGCCAACACTGCTCAAGGTGACTTACGCGCCTGTGCTCGTTCCACCAATGTAATCAAAGTAGTGGCAAGGGAGATACCTGCGCGCAGCGTCAAGGGCCCTGATATTGTCCCTTTCTCCGCGTGCGCTGTAGTCTCGTTTCTCAGTCTCGGTCCGCGGTATCTGGGAAACTTCGTGTGGATATTCGCAAGGGAAGAAGCTGTGGAAAGCTTGCCCTTGCTCATGATCCTGCTCAAACACCTCTACGCAGTCCATGAGTCGTCGCAGAGCAAGTAGGCTCCAATAGCCACGGATGCCACCGCCGTCTGTAAGTCGTTAGAAGATGCCGCAGCGCTGCTGCCCATGGAGCAGCGTACGCACCGAAAGTAAGAAGATTCTGGGCAGACCACACCTGTGACACCTCTCCAGCTACTTGCTCCTGATCGATCTGCCCGGGGAAATTCCTGCTGGCGCCTCCACGGATGCGCTCGAGGGGCACGTTTCTGTGAGCATGTTGTTGATCCTCGTTTGGTCGCAAAGTTGATTCAGTTTCTAATCCTTCAGGGGAATGCGAACGTGCTGCGTCGTCAGTCCATACGCACAGCATGCGGTGAGCAGATGGAACGAACCGGAAGTGAAGGCGGTCTGGCTTGACCAGGCCCCACGGCTACTTTGAACATCCTGTTGCACCGGCCTCTTGTCTTGGGCGCGCTCTGAAGCTGCGCGATGAGGGTCTGAATGTTGATCGCCTGTAGGTAGTGATTGTGCAGGTTGGACAGCGCTCATGGTCACGCAATGTAGTCGACCGAGTCACTGTTACCACTCTCGAGACGGTGATCCTCGCACAACATATATGTGGCTGTTACGACCCATGGCCAGCGGCAAGCCAGCGCAATGATGCTCAGCCGCATTGCTTGCTCAGTCTCCTTTGAGACAAGGTGATGAAGAATGGGCAAGATGGAGCTGCAGCATCTCGGTTCCTGGCCACCGAATGCGGGAAGGGCAGTGTTCGCGATATCCGTAACCTTGTAGCGATGCATACATCCTAGGTGGGAGAAGAGGCGTCTGCGCGCCTTAGCGTAGGGCCCTCAAAGTGGTCAAGCCGAGCAGCTACTGCAAGCCTATCGCAATGATCTGCGATTCCTTTTTGCGTGAACACGGGGGGTAGCTTGTGACCGGCAGGGCTATCGTGACCGGTGAGCGTTCCTGCTGATCTCAGTGATTTCTGTCAATGATTCCCTGTCTCGGTTTTTCTACCTCCATCTTCTCTACACTCCACCGCCCACTTTCTTCGCCAGCTCACCATCAAGAGTTACACTCGCACTGACGACCCTTTGTCTGTTGCTCCGCAGTCTCGGTAGGCTCACTTCTATCCAGCGCAGGATAATCCGAACGCCTTCGGAGAAGGCTCACGCATGCACGGAAGAGTGGGCTGACCCTCCTCTACGCCCGACTTTCCTCTTGCAGACAGCTTCACGAGGCGCTGGACATTAATCTCTCCACGTCGTCAGTCTCATTGGTCGCGGTGGCACACCGTCCAGCACCATTGATAATGCTCGACCTTGCGATCTCAGGTAGGGGTGGCGCTGGCGCCTGCCCGGCCTGACGACACAACCCGCGCTTCGAGGATCTGATGAAAGAGTCATTACCGGATATGTCGCAAGAAGTACGTCCGCAGGCCCAGCCACGTGGAAGTCATGCCCAGATCCCAGGGTACGTACTACGTATGGCCGCGTCGCTGGAGGGCACAGATGGATAGGAACAACCTCCGAGGGCTCCTGCAGTGCGGCTTAGCTCGTTCAATATACGTCCGTGCACACGGCAGAGGGGTTGACGCCACGCATGTTTGCAGACGACACAACTTATCCTGGGACCCTTCTAACACAGTAAGACTTCGCCGTGAGCAGATCGTTTGCAGATCAGCCCCGCCGAGAACCGCCAGATCCCACTCACCTCGCATTTGAGGCCGCCAACGTCTCCTGTTGGCATGGCGCAGTCACTAGGCGGATGTTATCGCAGCATGATGCTTATCCTGCTAGATTGGTCGTGCCTTGGGTTCCCGGTGAGTCTTGTGTCTTCAAACAGTCGTCTTGATGGTTCAGCCGAAGTGCAGAGCATAAAGGTGCGTGTGCCTCTCGTTGCACAGCTGTTGCTCCTTCCATGCTGCGCCAGTCTTTTTCTTTCCACATATCTATTCCGACTCCTGCCATTGACCATACTATCTCGACTCGAGAGCAGCCACGCTACGGTTTTGTTATTCCGTCAAAGCAAGATCCACGACGAACGATCATTGGCCACGTAGCATCCACGGATGAGTACATCAGGGACACGAAGTGCAGGCCTTAACCATAAGGTTCTGGTCTTCGACTGCGACGACTGCAGCATTGCCTTGTATCGTGGAGAGGACGCTGTGCGTAAGTGCTGCCTACCGCTGCCCCCTTTTGATTGCTTTTCTGATGTTTCGAAGGCGTCACATCCTCTGACAAGTACCGACCGGTCGAGAGGCAGATACCGCCGAATACGAAAAGACTTCCCGTCTTCGTTGACGATGACCCTGCGACTAAAGAACCTCTGTCAGTCAAGATGCCAGCCACCGGTCAATTCCTGACAGAGATCCGGCTGGACAATCTTGGCCCTAGAGATATCGTCTCGAGGCTGATGGGCCGTCGCTGGGACCTATACGCCTACAATGAACAATACCTGAGGCGGGAGTGTTGAGAGTATGATAACTATGCGGCCTAATACGGTTGACATCGACACCCCTTGAGGAGCAGCCTAACGTACGGATGCATACACATCGACGGCTTTCGGACATTGCAACGGTATGACGGCACCAGGAAACATGGCTTCAGAATTAGTCACACATCAATAACGGCCGACTCTTGTGGGTTTTAGCAATGGCGCAAAGGTTATGCCGCAATGGCGTCTTTGGGGACTCTGTGGTACTATACGTGCGCTGGATAGCACAATATCTCTCGGAGATATCCGTCTCTAAAATCTTCATATCGGTCTTCATACGGATCTCCTACGTTGCTTCGCCAGCGTAGGCAATGGCACGGAAAGTGATCTCCATGATATGTAGCCTTGCGACTGCAATGTCCTCACATGGGTTGATTGCTATGAAATGTATCCACTGTGCCGGCATATACGTTTGCAAGTAGACGCCCCATGGGATTAGACGGACCAGTGTACGTCGAAGAGGTGAGCCACCGACGATGCCAGTGACTCTTGAGATGTCATCGGGCTATCTAGATGGTGGAGTGAACCGACTGAGGTTGAAGACAGTTCGTCACAAGCGCATATCTGCGCAGTCATTACCACGTATGCACTATATCTATGTCACTAGCGAGAAACAAATGCCTCATGATGCACAAATCGCTCCCATGTATGCGCCAAAACTCGCCGCTAAACGCTACACAATCCAAATCGTCACCTCATACAACAAAAGCCTGCCCAGCTTCACTCATCACTCACTGGTCAGACGCATCTTACCCACCACAACCTTTCGACACCCATCCGAAGAATGCTACTCCCGAATAGTATCCCACCTCCTACCCAACCCCCCAGCATTACCACCACCTCCTCCTCTGCCCCCTCGACCGGCCGGCTGCAACCTATCCCCACCCCCAGCAAACTTACTAGCCTGCAAACTCTGCCTCACAATCGCCTCCGCGGCCGCCGCAGCCGCCAACCTCTCCTTCTGCCTCGACCGATCCTTCAAATACCTCTCCGCCTCTGGCCGCATGCGGAGAATACGTAAGATCATATCATCATTAGGATCAGCCTGCGCTTCTGCCCTCTTAGCTTCCTTCGCCTTCCGCATAGTGCCGAGATTGCGAGACATCATGATACTCTTCGTTCTCCTCTGCCCTAGCTGCGAGTTCATCAAACTGCCTGAAGGCCCAAAACCAGCGGGCGCCGTCATGCGGTTCAACTTATTAGCCGTCTCCTGCTGTCTTCTCGCCGTCGCCTGCGCTATCCCATCAGAGGTCCGAATAAGATTATCCGTGCTCTCAAAGTAAAAGAAATTCAGATTCTGCAAATCATGATACTTCGGGCTCTTCAACACGTCCAGCGGAACACCATGCGCAGTCTTATCCTCATCATCATACGCGTAGAAGAAATCGAACAAGATCTGCAGCCAGCGGTAGACGATATCCACTTCTTGCTGCCCCAGCGCCCTTTGGGCAGAAGGTTTATCGCTCAAAGGCGGGACGAGCAGGCCTTCGATGGTGACCAGGACTTCCTTCCAGAGCCGGGACATGATCATGACCATAGCGCTGTCCGTCAGCGTCTGCTTCATGATGGCGAAATTGTCGTCGAAGTAGTTGAGCAAGGGTTTCAGGGCATTGTTGACGTCCATTTGTGTGAAAGCTGGTCCGGTGGGGCCAGGAGAGGTGACACTCATGGGTCGGCCGGAAACCTGCGATGAGAGCTTGCTGAAGTAGCCTCTGGCAGTACTCATCGAGACGCCGCCGATCATGCCACCTTGGCTGAGCAGCGCTTTGAGCGTTCGTCGGGACAAGCATTGCTGGATGTAAGCGGATAGCTTGTCAGTGACTTTGCGCGCCATATCCCGCTCAGTCCTCTTGAGCGTCCGGAAAGCTTTGCCGAAGTAAAATTGAATGTCGTCTCGTTCGCCTTCCATGCTAACCCGCACCAACACTCTCCCTTGCGTATCCAGATCCAGCCAGTACTCCCGCGGAAGATAGTCATTAAAATGGCTCGGATCAAGCTTGAGACTTGTCCTCCCCAAGCAGTCATGATCACCCATGAGATCCCAATCCCACACCGTCGCCACAACATTCAACGGCCCCGTGGTCAGAATATCCACCGTCTCATCCCACCTCGGATTCAAACTCTGATACACCGTCCGCGTCTTCGCCAACCTCTTCTGATACTCATCCCCCAGCACCACATAAGGATCACTCAACCCATTCATATCCCCCGCCTTCAAATCCTCCGCCTCAATAATCTTAATCGTAAACATGAACTTATTCTGCCCTGGCCCCCTCAAACCCCTCCCCCTCCCAACATCCGGCGGCGGATCGAGCCTGTTAATAACCTCCGCGCAAGCATCGACATTAATCTCCTTCTCCACCTTATCCAACTGCAAAGTAGCGAACTCCACATCATTAATCTTAACAAAAGACTCCGGCCAAAACTGGAAAGGCTCAATCTTCTCTCCCCCACCTTGCCCACCAGTCTTCCAAGCCTCTCTGGCCGCTGAGATCCATTTCTCCTTCTGCGTCTGCTGGGCTCGCATTTCCTGCTCTGGGGTCTGGCGATCCATTTCCTTCTTGAATTTCGTTTCCAGAAGTTCGCAATACCGAGCCACTCCCCTCCCAATGCTTTTGGAGACGGCAGTCATGAACTTAGCGTATTGAAGATCGTCATCCCACTCCAACTTAACAATCTGCTCGATACTCTGGTTGAAAATCCGGTACACATCCACCACACTCCCACTATGCCTCTCCTCATCACTCGGCGGGATACCTTGCTCTGTATCCTTAGCATCCTGTCTTATCTGGAAATCGTCGTGCGCGACAGCGCCCTCGATCCAACCTACTAGCTTGGCATCGGTCATAGCGATCCAGCGCCATACAAATTCCTGGAGGAGACCTTCGATATGGAAAGTGAATTCTTTCCCTGGCAGGGCTTGGGCGTACATCCTCCTGATCTCGACGAGCTCGCGGTAGAGATCGAAGCCGTCCTGGACGGCGACTTCTTCTCCCTTTTCTTTGGCGAGCTGCATGATCCTACTCACAAGCTCTTTCGCATCATCGGAGAAACTCGGTAGAACTTCTTCGACGAGGATAGAAAGGGGGTTAGCGCCCATGACTTCAGGGTTCTTCCTGTACCGTTTCTGGATCTTCTCGCAGAGACCCGTCACCGCCTTTCCCAGAGTGACCACATTATAGAACTCCCATTCACTCGCATTATCGGATATGTTCTTGCTGAGCAGCTCGTGGTACTTCGTCCTAGCTCTCTCGCGCAGGGCTTCGATCATGGTGGCGGCGAAAGCATCCAGATCCTCAGGTGTCTTGGAGAAAGCTTCGTCCTCGTAGATATGGTTGTCGAGGACGTACATCACGCTCCCGATGGAGGGAGGTTTGGGCTCGTAGCAATGCTGGAAGAGGTCGTAGAGTTCTCTTAGCAGGGCATCGTGCAAACTGCTCAGAATATTCTGGTAGAGAGCGTGATCGGCGATCGTCCATTTACTCCTGTCGAACAGTGAAAGCTGTGTGGGTAGCTGATTCATCATCGCCTTCCCAGGCGCTGCTTTTTTGGGCGGTAGATCAGGCTGCGGCTCCTTCACATACAAGAACGCTGCATCAAGGGTATCGAGCGAGATCTCCTGATGCTGATACTTCTCCCTCACCACATCCAGAAACAACACTATCCTCGTGAACTGCGGGATCCTCCAGCGTAGCGCAATCTCATTCAACAACTCCGTGCTCTGCTTACTCAACAGCTTAATCGCCGGCATCTCTTCCGACGCGCTTGAAGGCGCCAAATCCGGATCAGCCAAATCATGAGAAAGCGCAATCTTCAGGACCTGCCTGTAATACGCCCGCGCATCCGGAGGAATGAAAGTAAACGCCGGTGTCTGCGTGGAGTCAATCGATCCCGTCCCGCTATCCCTCGGACTATTGTCGCCGAGATTGAGCTGCGACATATCGACCGGTTGGTCAATAACGTAGCTGCTATCCACCTCCGCGCCTCCAGACATTTGGCGAGAGATATCGCTATATCCATTATCGTTCGCCGCCGCGCTGGGAGCCTTGAAGGCAGGTAGTCCGGAAGAAGAACTCTGCTTCGCGAGTTGCGGGTTCGATTGGACGATTGCCAGCATCATCTGGCTGAGATCGGAGAACTCTCCTTTCCGCCACTGCTCAAAGGCTTCATCGAGGTCGAAGTCGTCTTTGGAGAGGGTGACGCGCGTATTGAGCATCATGTGGTTTTGGTAGTCCTTCAAGTCCTTGAGTGCGGCTTTCTCGGTCCACTGGTCCTTGTTGGCGTTGATGTCATTCTGTGCCACCGCTGTCGGCTTCGCGAAGATAGAGCATACCCGGATTACGAGCGGCATATCCCGTACTTCGAAGCTGCGCGGGACTTCGACCTCGATGCTTTGCCCTCCCTGGCCACCGCCTCGTTGATTCGTATCGGCAAGATCCTGATCATGCTGCAACAACTTCGTCTCCAGCGTCTTCAACCGACTACTCAACTCCGGCCGATCCCGTGTCCAATCATTATTATGCAGCGTACTGCTAATCAACCTCACAAAAAGCGCCACATGCCGATCCACCATCAACTTCCACGTATCATCATCACTCGTCTTGCCCTTCTGCAATTCACTCGTCGCCCTCGAGTAAAAGATCAACAACAAATCCTCCACCCTCCTATCCTTCTCCATAGTCTTGCGAAAAGTAGGGTTCTTGAACTCATTCAGAAAGTTGGCAAAAGTCCGCTTAACAAGCGCATCACTGTACTCCTGTCCCTTCTCCTTCCCAATCAGAACACCCGTTATCCGTTTATCCAACTCACTCATGAAGCCGTGCGGGAACTTGGTACTCTTACTATCCCTGATCAAACTAAAATCCTTCACCATGTCATTGATACTCGTGCTACTCCTCTGGATCGGCTTGGAAGTATTCGCAACATGCTGCACCCTCTTCTGCCGCGGCTGCAGCAAGTATGCGAGAAACGCCGCTCGCAGAGCGTAGGTATAAGCATCTTGCTCGCTTATCGGCACAGCTTTCCTAGAACTGTACGAGATGTTCCTGCGCATCGCATCTTTCGCTCCATATGAGCTGGTTCGCCGCGAGTTGAGGGAGCTGTGGGCGGACATTATCTTCTTCTTGGGGGGAGGTGTATGGGTGGGAGTGTGGGTGTGGGTGCTGCGAATGCTGCCGGTGGTGCTGCTAGGTTCCGGCGGGGTGTCGTAGCCCAGCAGGTCGAGGGGCAGGTCGCTGGTAGACATTCATGGGGTTGTGACGCGAGGAAGAAAGACAGTGCTGTCTAATGCGAGAGCAGAGGGCGATATGTGGCTGGTGGTATCGGTAGGGCTGGCACAGGCTGTGGTTGGTTGCGGCTGTCTCACTTTGTCTCCTTGCTCTTGTTGCAGATGTCAGTTTGACGATTGTTGGTCGATCTCCAGATCTATGCGACTTCTCTCCGGTACTCTGCTACTTCGATATGGCAGGCACAAGTAGTAGAGTAAGAGATACAGCAATCAAGTCGCCTTGCCTTCCTTTCCACAAATAGACAGGGATCCGCGATTCATCGTCATTGGCGCCCGGAGCACCCTGCATGTTTCGTTTCAGACCACCGACACTCAAAGCTCCACATCTCTCACCATATCTTGAACCTTCTTCAGCCACTATCTTTATTGACAAGGCTGCCACAATACCATACCACTCAAGCGACATCGGAGTGAGAATAGTGAGAAAGATAGGATAGGTAAGGCTAAGATTGACCATGCGGATACTCGAGCGAACGTATGCGACCGCGATCCAACGGAGACACCTCCCGCCTTGACGCTGTTGAGAACGAGGACGAACGCTCATTGGAACGCCGTTTGCAACCGCACGAACAATCGCGCGATACTAGCATCTGGACAGTGAACACCTCGACTGCAAACGGGACGACTATCGCAGCCCTCTCCGCGACACCGTACAGACTGCTTGCCCGACGCGACGCCATCACTTGCATTCACTTGCGAACTTCATCTTCCAGAGCGAATCGCACAAGCATACCAAAGGCCGCGCGTCGGTGCTCTCAGCCTCGTCACAAACCGAACGCCAAACGCGCCATTATCACCTGCATTCGAAATCACAAGCAAGATCTTTCAAGACGCAGCCGCACAAGCGCAGAAGCAGAAGCATTTTCGCAAAGCGCATATTCGCGGAGCAAACATCTGAACAAAGTCCATACGACAACGCATACTCGCAAAATCCTGCTTGTGACAATCACAAGCCTCACGCCTTGCAGCGCAGCCGTCGCACTTAAGCCATCTTCCTCCGCCATACTCGCACAACAAGCTCAATCCTGTCAGTCACACACTGTCAGTCGCCAACCATGAGCACGCCACGAGACAACGGCAACGCCGCCCAACAAGCCGCCAACGACAAAGCCCGCTTAACCGACGCGGAAAAGAAGCGCAACCACATCATCTCCGAGCAGAAGCGTCGTGAGGCCATTCGCGAAGGCTTCGACAAGCTCGCTTCAATAGTACCCGGCATGGAGGGGCAAGGGCGCAGCGAAGCTATCGTTCTTGCAGCAACGGTCGAGCATCTGCGAGACCAGCTGGACAGGAAAGAGCAGTTGCGGAAGAAGGCTCACGATGAATTGGGTATGTCGGACAAGGAGTTTGAGAATGTTTACAAGAATGCGGATAAGGCTGTGAGGGATGCGGAGAGGGAGAGGGATAGAGATAGGGATAGGGAGGGTGGGGCGGGGAGCAGTAGGCGGTGAGATTTCGTGAGAGGTAAGTCTGCGATGTTTCTTTTCCTCTCCAAGTCGAACGGTGATGAATCTGACACGGCGTGCACAAGCCTTCTGGATCACTCTACCAGGACGACGATACCCTTGGCATACCTCGTGGCTTGCGGGACAGGAGCGAGGCTCTACTTCATGCGGCGGCGTTGGACCTTTTCTTGCATTTTTAGGATTGCGGCTTGCATACTTGGCCTTTCGACCCATTGGATCTTTTATCAGCCAGGTTGATACCACTTTGTTCAGGAAGTGATGTTGTCCGTGTATTAAAAGCTTTACCATCCATCCGTCCATTCAAAGATATCCGCACGTGGTGGCACAGTGTGTGCCTCAGGCACCCACAGGTGAGTCACCTCGCCAACATAGAGCTACCACAGCAGTACCACCGGTGAGCACCACAAAGTATCACACGAGTCACAGCCGTTTACAACCCCTCGAAACGTTGTGCGGCACAGTACCCCGTCATCAGGCCTCCAGGCCCCGCTAGGCAGCTCTCAGGTACCAGGTTTTTGGCTGCAGCCTTGCGGCTGTTATAAGAAAGAACTTTCCTTTTGCGCCTCTCCACTCTCTCCTTTGCACCTCAATAATATTCCAACGACCAATACAAGCGCGCGTAACAGACCGACTAGTCCAGAGATCTTTGAACAAGCACGGTTTTCGATAAATCGACATGGCCTTCAACCACATCTGCGGCTGCCACTACACCCTTCCCGCTCTTTCTCAGGATCGCTGGGGCCAACATGAAACCAAGCGATGCTATTTGCCGCAGGTGAAGCTGGACTCGCATACGACTATTAATACTCTGTGCTTTACTACACAGCTTACGCAGACGTTCTACAACCCCAACTCCTCCCCGCTGGAGAAAGTCCGCTACACTTTCCCGCTCTACGATGGCGTCACCGTCAATGGATACACTATCTCCTACGCCGACAAGGTCTTGCAGGGTGTGGTGAAGCAAAAGGATGTAGCGAAGAAGACTTATGACGCTGCTGTCACACGCGGCGAAACCGCCGGTCTCCTCGAATCACTCCCTGCGGGAGTTTTTGGCGTCACCCTCGGCAACGTCCCTGCTAACACGGATATTGTGGTGGATATCACATACTGCGGCGAACTGAAGCACGACGCCGCGATCGATGGCCTGCGCTACGTCCTTCCCACATCCATCGCTCCGAGATACGGCAGCTATCCCGGGGAGGTGCTTGCCAGCAATGCTGCTGCAAAAGGCGGCATTAGCATTACAGTGGATGTGGATATGGGGAGGAGTGCTGTGAGGAAGGTGCAGAGTCCTAGTCATCCTATTGCTGTGTCTATGGGCGCGACTTCCAGGGCTGCGAGTGATGCGGATTTCAAGCCTCATGAGGCTTCTGCGACATTGACGTTGGGTACCGCTGAACTGGCTGGCGACTTCGTCCTCCAGCTAGTCATCGACAACCTCTCCGAACCTCGCGCGGTCCTGGAGACTCATCCAACGATCCCAAACCACAGAGCTATTATGGCTACACTGGTGAGTAATACGAAGCCTGATACCCTTCCACCACTTCCTGGGAAGCATCCACTGACCCCCCTCCTCACATTCTAGGTCCCCAAATTCACGCTTCCATCAGCACACCCAGAGATCGTCTTCATAGCCGATCAGTCTGGCTCGATGTCTGGAAGTAAGAACGACGCTCTAGTCCAAGCGCTCCGAGTGTTCCTGAAGTCTTTGCCGCTTGGCGTGAGGTTCAATCTCATAGCATTCGGGACTAGCTTCCAGTCGCTCTGGTCCAAATCACAGGTACGTTTCCCCTTTCCACCCCTCTCCATCAGCGCACGTAAAGGCTACCAGCCGTCTTACGCCGCCGATGCTCGTGGGAATACTGTCACACTCATGCAGTGGTTCCACCTGCGATGCTTGTACACTCAATTCGGTGTACTCATGCTAACATCTACCCTGTGCAGGCTTACAGCGAGACCAACGTCAAGGCTGCTCTCGACTTCGTGGATAGCTTTATTGCCGGCTATGGCGGTACAGAGATACTCAAGCCAATCGCCGCTGCTTTCGAGCAGCGTCTCACCGACATGCCTCTGGAGGTGATGCTGTTGACTGATGGTGAGGTTTGGCAAGAGAGTGCTGTGTTTGGCTATATCAACGAGCAAGTTCACAGCAAGAAGGTGGACGCACGGGTGTTCGGCCTCGGTATTGGGACAGACGTCTCCCACACCCTTGTCGAAGGTGTAGCTAGAGCAGGAAACGGATTCGCCCAATTCGTTACACAGAACGAGGATACTGACCAGAAGGTGATGAGGATGCTGAAGGGGGCGTTGTATGCTCACACCAAGGACTACGAGATGGAAGTCAATTACACCAACGATGGATTGGACACACCAGACGGAAGCGACGGTGAGGATGACTTTGAGATGGTGGAGAAGGTCAACGACTGTCTCACGCTTGACGACAAGCTACCAGCCACCGATAATATCAAGGAGGCGGAAAAGACCGACAAGCCAGCAAAGTCGTTCTTCGATGTTGCTCTCAACGTCGACGAGCCCGCCAAAGACGAGAACGTCGACCGCTACGCCCATCTCCCAGCAATCGACACGCCTAAGCTACTTCAGGCGCCAGCTGAGATACCGCCGTTGTTTCCCTTCAACAGGACGACCGTCTACATGCTACTAGGCCCTGAGGCGTCGCAGAAAAAGGTCTCGGCGATCACGCTGCGTGCGAAGAGCTCTGGAGGGCCGCTTGAGCTACGGATTCCGGTCGACACTGTGGAGAGCTTCGTACCGACTGTGCATCAGCTTGCGGCTCGCAAAGCTATCCAGGACCTTGAGGAAGGACGCGGCTGGCTGCAAGCTGCCAAGCTCACAGACGGTGCCGAGTTCAAGCTGGTGAAAAAGAAATACGAGAGCCGCTTCGACGAACTCGTCGAGCGTGAAGGCGTACGTCTCGGCGAGACGTTCCAGGTGGCGAGTAAGTGGACTTCCTTCGTCGCTGTGCAAGGAGAAGTGCATAAGGCGGAGAAGGAGCAACTCAGTGAGAGCGAGGGAGTTGCGCAACATGTGGCAGCCTACGGAACCAAGAACATGCCCACCGGAAACATGCAGATGGGTATGATGGCGCGGCGCACCTCTGCTATGCCGCGGAATACTTCCAGTGCGCGATTCGCCTCTCGGGCTCCTGCCCGTGCATCCGGCTTCGGCATGCCAATGCCTTTAGCCAGTGGGGCCGCCTTCGGAGCAATGACGAGCAACGCTGCGCCACCGCCTCCTCCAATGCCGAGGGCAGCTGCGCCGCCGCCCCCTCCGTCAGGCAACAGCTTGTTCGCAAGCTCGTCCACCAACACGTACGCTGGAGGCTTGTTCGGTAGCCGTGACGGCGGTGTGCAACAGCAAGCCCAGCCTGCGGGCTTCGCAAGCGGCGGGGGTCTGTTCTCTTCAGGTGGTGGGCAACCACAGGCCCAGTACTACGGGTCTTCGAGCAGTGGAGGTCCTGTATCTCCTGGTGGCCGTCCAGTTTCGGTCGCTGCGGCACTCGCGCCACCCGTGAACCCTCCCTCGGCGGACGAGATGGAACAGTACCAGCGGGAGATGCAAGATGCTTGTAACATGCCGCTGGCAGACGAAGAGGAGGTTTCTGGTGATGATGAAGACATGGGATTCGGTCTCTTCGATGGACCCTCCGATGCGCAGCTCGCAGCCAAACTGCCGCGGACGTCAGGCCATCTGCCACCGCCACCACCAGCCCCTGCCGCTGGGCCCACTGGCGGAGCTCCGCGCAGACCGTTGGCTTCGAAAGCCGCCAGGAAGTCTGCTCCTTCTACCGGTGGCGTGCCTGTCAACACGGCAGCCATGCACGCGCTCATCTCGCTGCAGACGTTCTCTGGTGCTTGGGCATGGAGCCAGGAGCTCCTAGAAGCAGCAGATGCTGTGTCCTTCGATGCCGCGGATCTTGCGTTTGATGTGAGCGACGATGCTAAAGCTACTGCAACTGCTATTGCATGCTTGGAGACCAAGTTCGCGGAGAAGAAAGATGTGTGGGAGATGATTGTGACGAAGGCTAGAACTTGGCTGGCGAATGAGACTGGATATAGTGCAGAGAAGTTCGATGAGTTGATCGAGGCGGCGAGAGACCGGCTGCTGGATATATGAGAGGTAGCGACGGTGGCTGTAGCAACAAAGCCTGGGTATCGTGAGGCACGTCCATACCATCACCACCGGACGCTAGGAAAGAAGAGGATGTCGCAGGTGAAGTCCTGGTGAGAGAGGTAGATAGTACTCGTAAAGAGTAAGCGGTGTAACGTGTGACGACAGCTGTCTCATCTGTGTACCGAAGGGGCAACCTCCCTTGATATATGTTGTCAAAGTAGAATGTTTCACCTTGGTAACGACCGTACAGCCTCATGCTATGTAATGACAAACTCCAAGTAACGTATCATCAATCTGGTCTGTCTCCACGTCCAACCACACCCTCTCGCCTCCTACCCACGGATCTTTAGTTTACCCAGCCACCAGCACTGCTCCTACTGATCCGCACCTCCATCCGCTCTCTCCCTTACTCGCGTGCCCTCGTCTGTGTGAACTAAAACAGTACGTCCAGCTTCCACCCAACTTTCATAACCCTGACTGCGGTGAAAGAAGCACCTGCACAGACGTAGCACAGCCCGGTGAACAATGCCACTCCCCAATACGCTCTACCACATGCCGAGATAATTGCTCCAGCAATCGGCACACCAGTCAGCGTTCCAAAAGAGACGATGGTATAGCATGTTGCGTAGTAGCGACCGTACTCTTCCGTATCGCATAGCATCCCGACACAAACCGGCGTTAGCGAGATGTTGCTGCCAGACGAGAAACCCATCAGGACCGCATATGTGACAGTAAGGCCAAGGACCGTCGTGTTACTAGCCTCTGGGGGCGAGGAGAGTACCGTCGCTGGTAGCCACAAGCCTAGCGTGGAAGTCATGCAGCCGATGATGGTAGCAACCATAGTATTGTACCGCCCGAACTTGTCCGCCAGGTATCCTGGGGCCCATCTTCCAATACAGCTTCCGGCATTGAATACTGCGATGATCTGGAATGAAAAGGCTTGACTCATCGCACCCGAAGCCAGAGAGTAGCTGGCAAGGTACGTGATCGGAATGAATAGGCCCCATTCTAGAAAGTAAGTGCCGACCGTGACTAGCATGAACGGCAACTGTCGGAAGATCGTGAAGTCCGGTATCACGGTCCCACCAGCCTTTGGCGGAAGCCGAGAGCGAATGAGCAAGTTGGCCAGAATGAGGAGGATGATGAAGATGAAGCCCTGGATTCTCGTTGCCCATGCCCAGCCGACTTTTGGAAAGAGGTTTTGAAGCATCAATGGGAAGATGACGCCGCCTACCGAGCCGCCTGCTGCTGCGATGCCAGTGGCGTTGGCACGTTTGACCAGGAAGAAGTGGCCGATGGCTGAGACGGAGGGGGTGAAGACTAGAGAGGTGCCAGTGCCGCCTATGATGCCGAAGACGATTATGAAGTGCCAGTACTCTGTTGATAGTTAGCGACTGACATGATGATGAGTTGAGAGTCTATACTTACTAGTACAAACACCGAGTAGGAAGACACTCAGAAGCAGCAAAATACTGCCGGCGAAGATGAGCCACCTCGGGCCCTTGGCATCGAATACCGGACCTATCTGGAGACCACAGAAGAACGACAGGAAGATGTATAGGCTGAAGATCCATCCAATCGTGCTTTCACTGTAGTCTGCTAGTTGGTGCTCGGCGAGGTAGGCTTGGTAGATGCCGATAGTGTTCATGTACCCGAAGCCTGCGGTCATGCCACTGAAGGATCCCAGAACCACAAGCCATGCTTGCAATCCGCCTTCGGGGTACGCTACTTCATGCTTCGCGAGGGTAGGAGAGTCTGGCGACTCTGGATTCTCATCTGGCGTCTTTTCCCGGGAGACGGAGGCCTGTGACTGGCATGGACGGCATTGTGCCGTGCCTGAGGTTGCCGGGGAGGTTGTTGGGTTCAAGGTTCTGTCAATGCTGTTATTGCGTGGTAATAGTCCTGGCTTGCTGCCGTTGAGCTTCGTGCTCATCCGTCGTTGTAATAAGATTCGCGTGCTTGTACTCTCTTCCACTCGCCTGCCAGAGTCTTTTCGAAGAGCAGCATAGAGTAGTGTAGTTGGAGCAAATCAGAATATCTTCGGAGGGCCAACCACATATATGTACTTCCCCACCTTGACCGTACTTTCACATCACTAGTCTATGAGCCAGTGTGGATCGAGAAGGAGAACATCTTCTTTCGGCATCATCTGTGTGGTCGATTTTTCCTGAGTTGCCGGCGGCCGCCACCGAGGGTCAGTGACAATGGAGCTTGCCGCCTTCACATTTTCCCGAACGACACTGGAGCTCGTGTATTGGCGGCCGTTGTTAATCTCACAACCACATGAGTACTAGGTGATAGTCTAAGGGCTCTTAACGAGATTTGCAACCACCAAGCAACCGCAAAGGTCGCTCGAAGGTTGAGAACGTCATGTTGTCGTGGGAACAACGACTATTGTCACCAAGCCTTGCACGATCGGACTGAGCTCGCCCGGGTGCGGCCGCGAAAGTCCGTGTGTATTTTCTGCGTTGCAACCTCACCAATATCTACAAGAACCCATTGAAGGTGTAGAGGGAGGTTTGGGGAGTGGGAGCAGATCAGGTATGGGATTATCCAATCTTCCTCTCTCTTTACATGATGACCAATAGAGAACCGTTGCGAATGAACGCCTTCACGGGCATGATCGGAAATATCGAAAGATAACCCAGACTGATATACATACACATATATACCATATCTCACACGAACTTTGGTGTAGATATATAGGCTAACATGAGAGGTGAATTAGGCTATGTCCCAGCATGTCGTTCGCCGCTTAAGGCCTCACCTCTTTCATGGCTTCGCCCGGAGTCAGACGACACGCAGTTTCTCGCGGACCCCGTGCATTCGGGATAGAGCAAAAGACAGGGACGTGACACATGACTACGAGAAGCGGGTAGTACAGCTAGAATCTCAGAGGCCGATACACGAATGCTATCCTAGATTACGAAAAGACTTCCATGCCCGGCGAAGGGACATTGCTCATGTCCGGAAGGCGTGTGAGCCTCTGCAGGCCGGAGAGACAGTACAGAGCGATGCTGAGCAAATCACGATAGCGGGTAGGAGCAGCCTGCACACCCGCAAGGCAGGACGCTGATGGCTTCAGGTAGGATGCAATCTATCCGTACAGCAGGCTCCAAGCTAGTCTTTTTCGACATCAGTGATGGAGATCATACTATACAAGCCGTTGCCCAGCTTGGAAAGCTCGCGAACGCTGGCGTGACTACCGAGCACTTCAAAGCCTTCAGCAAGATCGCCCGAAAGGGCGATTGGTATGCCGTAACCGGTCGACCACACAAAACTGCTCGCGGCGAGCTTTCTCTACTAGCCACAGAGTTGCCGCAACTGCTTTCGCCGTCTCTGCATCAGATCCCGGAAACGCTAGATGATGCAGAAACACGAGCACGGAATCGGCATGTCGACATGCTCGTCAACCCCTCCACCATCCAGCCATTGCTGGTCCGCCACCACATCGAGAAGCACATGAACGCCTACTTCGACGACCTCGGCTTCACGAAAGTGAGCACACCTCTTTTGACGGCCGGAGCAGGCGGTGCCGTTGCAAGACCCTTTGAGACAGAAGCCACGGAGCTGGAAGGCCAGAAGTTGAATCTGCGCATTGCACCAGAGCTATGGCTCAAGCGGCTAGTGGTAGGTGGTATGAACAAAGTGTATGAGATTGGGCCGGCTTTCCGAAATGAAGGAGTGGATGCGACACATAATCCCGAATTCTCGATTTGCGAGTTCTACGAAGCGTTTGCCACGCTGGAGGATCTGATGCAGCGGACTGAGACTATGCTGCATGAGTTACAGGCCAGTTTCGACGAGCTAAGGGGTACTCGATTGAAAGGCCTTCCAACTCTATCAGTCGATCTTCAAGGCCCGTACAAGCGGCTCGAGTTTATACCCACACTCGAGGAGCGAATGGGTCGCTCACTGCCGGACTTGAGCTCTTCCGAAGCGCAGTCAGAACTGCTTGCGCTCTTTGAACACAACAACATACCCAGCCCAGCCAACCCAACTCTCCCACGCCTCCTCGACGCCCTAGCATCCCACTACCTCGAGCCCCTTTGCCAGGAACCAACTTTCATGACCCATCACCCGGCCTGCCTCTCTCCCTTATCCAAGCACTACATCTGCTCAACCACGAGCCAGATTGTCGCAGCAAGGAGCGAACTCTTCATCGCCGGCCGCGAGTACGCGAATATGTATGAGGAAGAGAACTCTCCCTTTGAGCAGAGACGAAAGTTCCAGGAGCAGCTGAAGTTCCGGGAGGTGGATGGCGAAAGTGATGGCAAGGCGGAGGTGGATGAGAGCTACCTTGAAGCGTTGGAGTGGGGTCTACCTCCTACTGGTGGTTGGGGTTGCGGGATGGATAGGTTAGTCATGTTGTTTAGTGGGCGGGAGAGGTTAAGTGAGGTGTTGGCTTTTGGGAGTTTGAGGAATGTTGTTGGGTTGGGGAGGGGAAGGCGGTGATACGTGGCAGTGGTACAGAGAGGAGGGAGTATTGATAACAGTCGATATGATTGCTATCTGCAAGTCTGCGCCTCTTACTTGACCGCGAACCTGGTTGATTCTTCCCACGCGCTTGACATCGACGAGGACCTGAAAAGAAAAGCATCGCCTTTTCGCCGACGCAAAGCTGCCGACGACGCCGCGATCGTGCCCTGTACGCTCTTCCGCCCATTCACCACCCTGCCTCATCAGCGTTGCCGAGAATGAACGCCCTCGACCCTGTGCATTTGATCGCTGCGGACTGCTCACAGCCGAATCATTCTCGGTCTTGCCGCCCATCCTTCACCTTGCACACGGTCGCTAGGTCTGCTGCACCACCTACATGTACGCAAGTCCCTTCGGCCATAACTCCAAAGACGGGAGCTCCCAGCTGTGGGCATACACTATCGCCCTGATAGCGTTTCCCACGTCGAGACTTGGTGTGGTCGTCCTCCGCACCAGGTCCATCTTATTGCATCTGGCTTGCATGAGGAACCACCACCCTGGGCGCACCTCGGTTTCGCCATCGTATATGCACGTGGCTTTGGCTTTCGGAACCTTTGTTCGTTCGATTTCGAGTGTGAGGATGAGTCCGTGTTTGTTTCCAGCCTCTCCCTTTGAATCGATCATTCTGAGCTCGAGTTTTGATACTGGGAAGGGAGGGGTGGTGACCGCAGCGGCTGCTATGCTTTGGATGTGCTCTGGCGCAGGCTGTGAGCTGCTGTAGCCCGTGGCGAAAACGTTGTAGTCGAATTGAATGTAGAAGCCATGGTCCTTGAGGAAGTGCTTAGTAGCTTCGGCTAACAAGCATACTGACTCCTTCCGGATCTGGCGGGACGTGATGGTGATGGCTGGGTCGGGTTTGAAGGTGTGCGCGTGGAAGAGCTCGATGTCTGTCGGGGCTTCGTCTTCGAAGACGCAATCGTAAATGCGGTTGCGGAGCTCCGGTGGCAAGTCCAGGAAGCGGAATGGCTGGCGCTCCATCTTGCTCGTGGTGTGCTTGAGCTGCTTCGTTGGGAACTGCTAGGAAGACGAAGGGAAGTTCGATGCTCTGATCTCTGATCGATGTCGAAGAGACGTGCGGCAGACTCGGCAGAGAGTTGGTGCGTCTCTGGTGGATTATTCTACTTCAAGTATGAAAACGTAAAACAAACAGCGTTTGAATGCATCGAATGCAGGGGTCACTTTCACATGCAGAAGGAACGATGAATTTTCCGCTTTCCAAAACATGATGTGACGTAGCGAACCACTCTTTCTTTGTGATCGTGGACTCCGCCGCGGCGTTCCTTTCCAAAACTAGTCCAGGTCCAGAGCACGAGCTTTCTTCAATATTGCACATTGCACACATTGCAAGATGCAAAAGTTGACGAGGACGAGGATGAGGACAAGACAAAGAAGAAGTTGAAGGCCAACGATGGCAGCGTAAGAATCCCTTACGTCGAAGTCTGCGCAGCACCGCTGATTGTCGGCGCAGGAATCCACAGCAGCCGACCAGGCCACAACCGAATGCAGACTACTGGCTCTTCCAGCAGAGCTGCGCACCGCTATCTACGAGTATGCTCTGGCAGTCAAATCAGTGATTCAGGTCACCGCTCAGCTCCGCCAGCCGGGCTTGCTACAAGTGTGCAAGCGGATACGTCGCGAAGCGCTGAACGTCTGGTATGTCGACAATTCATTCAAACTCGATATTACCGACTGCGATACTGCCTTGCTGAGAGCATGGGTACTCCATCGCTTAAGTCTCGATATCAAGGCATTCGTTGGTGTCATCGCTATTGGGCGACCGCATTGGCGCAACCTGCTACAGTGGAGCAAATCGGTGTTTGAAGGACCGCTTCGCGCCTACGAGAAAGCGAGCGAAGACGACAGATTGGACGTGGTGATCGCGGCGGCACATGGCATCGCGGCTAGATCTCGACAGAATGGCATAAGCTGGGAGGTATGTGAGGAGATGTTGGAGGACCTTCGCTACGCCGTTGGCAAATTCGAGCCCAGGTGGTTGCAGTGATGTCGTAGCCAGCGTGAAACAGGCCGGGTGTGCAGTCTGAGATTAGGGTGATGGTAGCACGAGGCTCAAGAATCGTCGGTAGTCGGTACAGGGAACTCGGCACTGGTCAATTTGGATGTGAAAGACCCACTGTTCTGTGCCGTATATTCGCAGCTTCTGCCTCATCATCTTCTTATCTTCCACCTTCGATCTTCCATCATTCCCACCAACGCAACTTTGAAGCGAACGGCCTTGCGACTGAGCAGAGGCAAACTACGATGGCACCGAAACGTGCCGCAGACGAGGAGCTCAAGCCAATTGCTTCCAAACAGAGCAACACTTTCAAGCGCAGCGTAGGTGGACTCGTTGGCGGCGAAGTCGATCAAGCTAACACATCTTCGCAGGCAATAAGGTACCTAAGCATGCAAAGAGATTCACATCCAGACTCCTCGCGCTGCCCGCGGAGCTGCGTACAGACATCTTCGAACTCGTACTCCATCAGCCTGAACCCATCAAGGTCACCACCCGCTTGCGGCCGCCAGCTCTCCCTCAGGTATGCCGTCAAAGCCGCCACGAGACACTCGGCATCTACTATCTTGACAACAAGTTCGACCACAAGATCAGGGACAGTGCCGGCGATGTCTACATTGCGTGGCGGAGACTGTGCAGGGATCTCGGGTTCCCGGGTGGCGTTGATGAGTGTATTCAGCTCGGGAGCAAGCCAAACTGGGCCAACTTGATGCGATGGTGTAAGGCGCTGTGCGAGGATGGCTTCACGTCAGACTTGGACGTTGAGGTCTCGCAACAAGACTTCAGCAGGGTGGAGACGGTAGTAGTCGCGGCGAAAAAGATCGCACTGCAGTTCTCTGCGAAGCGGCGGCCGTGGGAGGAATGCGAGGCGACGTTGGAGCACCTGCGCTTTGCACTAGGCAGGTACGACCCCAGGTGGTTGGGGCAACGAGACGGATCGGCAGTGAAGTTTGCAATTCGCAGTCGCAAGTAGGCGGAAGCGTACTGCGCTCGAGCCTTGCCGTATAGCGATGTGCTATGTAGACTCGCGGTATGTGAAGGTGAAGGCGATCTCGTGCATGCGCATGTGAAAGTGGCCCGTGCATTCACCGTTTCTCCACTTCCCGCTTGCCGCGAAGGCTTTCCAAAGCTGTTGTTCCTCTCTTCAATTCTGATCTCAATACACACCTTGTCATCAACATCTGACGGCCTGCTGCAGTAGTCCAACGGACTTCACATCTCCTAGCAAGATGCCAGACCACTTCCGGTTCCTCGATTTGCCACCGGAGTTGCGCAACCGCATTTACGACTTCACCTTTGCAGATAATGCGCCGGAAACCATCCAGCTCCTCTTAGAAGAAGCCAAAAGCCACACACCCGACCAAGCAATCACCCTGATCTCTCGTCAAATCCGTAAGGAGTCTCTCCTCTTATACCACGAAGCCGTTACCCACTTCTACAAGGCGCACAACTTCCAAATCACCCTCAAGCATGGAGACATAGTCCATCTTAGCAGTGATAAGGCCCTTCCGGAAGACCTCCGCACTACCCTCTCCGCCGCTATCGCCTGCCCAGACTTGCCGATTACGAAGCTCAAGCTGAGCTGCGTTAGTGGAGGAAGAAGGTACTTCTCGCCGATGAATCACTATACCACAGAGCTAGTGGTGGAGCAGTATGGGTCGCTGAAGGCCAGCGACTCGTTCCATTGTGAACCGATCACCATCACCGCGGTCCATTACTTCCTCAGAAGAGCTCGTCGGCACGGGTACGCATTGATCAAGGGAGCGAGACAGTCACGGTTAGATATTGGAAATGTCGTAAAGACTTGGTTGTGTACTTTCGGTTGGCGAGAGCAGGTGAAGGCGTTTGAGGAAGGCGTAGCGTGAGCCCTCAGGCGTAGACTCGATAGCAGGCAAAGACAAAGACTAACAAAGTGGTGTTGAGGAGCATAAAGAGGAGTGCAATGTGCAGCACGAGCCGATGACTGTCTCATACAGCAGTCGAAGCGCCAGAAGCGGTCTTAAGGTTCCCAACACTCTGAATATCGTGTGAGGGAACGGGCATCATAGCAATGAGGAGATGTACCCGCCACGAGCAGTCTACAAGGACCGCAAACTCCTGCCCACGAGCTGTCTACTCCGCCCTCCATCTGCCTTCCAATACCATTCTATCAACTCATCATTCGTTCACCAAGCCTCGCCCGCAGAGCTTTCGCAAGCTCGATCGGCAGTAAGCTCGTCGCAGTGCCATGCTCCAAGGCTTCGTATAATCATCGCTGCAAAGATGTGTATAGAACAGCTCTTCTTTGCGTCTGTTCCTCTGGTTCCTCAGCTAACTCCCTGATCACCTCGCTGAGAGTCTTGCCGTTGCGTAAACCATCTTCGATGAGCAGAGTGATCACTCGCACACAGTTCGGAACATGGAGCGTTCTTCCTCCGGCTGCTCTTAATGAGAAGTGATGCTCGTTCATGATCTTCACCAACCTCCTCCTCAATTTGGCCGTCAAGTCATAGTGATACCGATGTCCATGTGCCTCGACCACCATGGAAGCTTGCCAATTTAGAATGCGCTTGGCGTACCAGGCACAAATGTGGAGTACGACGATACTGAGCGATGCGTTCCCAAGCTGAAGACCCGGGATCCTGATCTCCAAGCTGCGAATCGGAGCCACTGGCACAGCCGACGCCATGGTCCGCATGTCATGGCAGTACAACCGATCCCAGAACTCGTCTTCGAAGTTGACACAGAAGGTATGCTTGCTGCAGATTTGGATAACGGCCTGACGAAAAAGACCAAGGAACTCATGACGGACCTCCCGACTGACCTTCGTGAGCGATGCGTCTGGTAAGAGCGCGTGCATTGCTTCAACGTCGACGTTCTTCGGTGAAAGCAGCGCGCTCTGGGCGATGGCGATCTCGTAAACGCTGTTACGCAGCTCTGGCGGCAGGTCCATGAAGCGAAAAGGTGTCGAGTCCAATGACGGCGATGCCATTTTGGACGATTGATGGAAGATCTTCTGGGTATTGCAAGTCTGCAACTTAATGAAAGAGCTTCCGGGTGTCTGCAAGGGTTTGTTGGCCTAGCTCGCCAAGAGCTGCTCAAGGTGATATTAGAAGGTGGAAAGCTTGCAAAGTCGACTTTCGTAAATGAGGTGGTCAGATGACCGGCAAGGAAGGTGCGCGGCTCTTCACATGCGCTCCTGGTCATCTGCCGAGATCCACAACGCCACTACACATCTTTCAACTGGCCAACCCTCACTTTGTCGAAACATCTACATCCAAATCTCAACGTTACCAACACACGCATCCGCGACCATACTCAAAACACCGCAGCACGTGCTCAAGCGCAGTAAGTGGGACGTACATGGTGACTGCGAGGCCGTATTACTGACAAACCAGCAGATGGCGCCGCTCACCCGAAGCCGTGGTAAGACCTTCCGCTTCCTGGACCTGCCACCAGAACTCCGCAACCGCATCTACGACTTGGTCTTCAAAGACTGCAGCCCGAAAGATATCGACCTCCTTAGGGCTCGTATATATGCACCGCCGCCCGCTATCATCGCCGCCACCGTACAGCTTCGCAATGAAAGCATCGGGATCTTCCGACGAGCCTCTCACGACTTCTGGTCGCAGCACGACTTCCGGGTCCGGCTCGGGCCAGAGATCCTGGAAGGCGGAGCGATAGAGCAACTGCTTGCGCAATGCAAGGCGCTGCACCTCCCCGCGGTTCAGCGGATCAAGTTAGACCTCTCATCCAAAGAGAACGATATTCGCGTGATCATCACACTCGAAACAACCGGAGTCGCGCATTCGCCAATCGCGGCGAGCTGGGAACGCCAGACCTTCGATGGGATCGTTGGCATGAAGGGCAAGTATGACGACGCCAAACACGCCAGTCTTGGGACAGAAGCTGGCCTGGATGTTATACGCTGCATGCGCCAGTACTGCAGATTCTTGAAGCGGAAGCGCGAAAGACTTCGAATGTGCCTTTGGGGCCAGTAGCCGGTCGCTGAGCAAGATCAAGTGGGCAGTGGATAGGACAGGTAGCTCGTCAGGGTGGTGGTAGCAGGAAATCCAGAAGGGTCGGTGTAATCCTCGGCACAGTGTATCTTCATTACACACCAAGCGCCGATTCTGCACACACCTTCTGTCTTCAATGCCTTACTCGACCTCCCACACGCACACTCATCCCTTTCCAACATACCCAGGCTCCTCAAGCTCCCTTCCTTCCCCTCCTCCGCCCCCTTCGCCACCCTCGCCCTCGTCTCCCTCCTCCTTCCCAGCAACCCACACCCTCCCAAGCTCCTCGTCAATCTCCCTCCTCCTCTCCTTCCACTCCTCAACCTTACTCAACCTCTCCCTTAGTTCCTGTAATTCCTTCTCCACACTATCCTTCTCGCTCGCCGTGCCGATGCGCAAGAACTCGTACTCGTTTGCCTCTTCACCCAGGCCAAGGGTAAGAGTGAAGGAGTGATACCTCTTGAGGGAGGCGCGGGTGGAGATGGTGATGAGGGCTGGTAAGTACATTAGTAAGGGTTTAGGATAAGAGTAAGGGAGGGAAGGGAGGTGGCTTACTAATCCCCTTCGCTTTGCATGTTTCGTATAGAAGACCTTCGACGTCGGAGCTGACCGCACTCGTCCCTTCGTCAACGAACGCAAACCGCGGCTCATGATAAAGTAGACGAGCGATTCCCATCCTCTGCTTCTCCCCCCCAGACAGCACATCCTTCCACATCTGCCTCGTATCCCAACCCCCCTCCCTGCCAACAACGTACCCCAACTTCGCCTCCTCAAGCACCCTCTGCAACTCACTATCCCTGCGTCCCGCACCCTGCATATCCATCTCCGTATGCGGGTAAATAACCTGATCGCGTAGCGTACCAGGTGAGAGATAAGGGCGTTGTGGGAGGAACATAATCCCATCTTGGCCCTCTAACCTTGGGCGAGAAGTGAGGCCTCGGTAAGTGGGCCAGAGACCTGCTACGATACGCGCGACTGCGCTCTTGCCTGCTCCGTTAGGACCGGTGATGAGGAGATGTTCGCCGGGTCGGACGAGGAAGGAGAGGTTATCTATTAGCTCTTCGCCGCCCATGGGGTACAAAGAGGGAGCGACGACAGGGACGTTTTCGAGGCGCACGCCATCGAAGCCTTTGTGCAGTGTTCCCTGGATGTCGGAGAGGGAGAAGAGGTCTGGGTAGCTTCCTCGAGGGGGTTGGTAGCTATTGCTGTGGACGCGGTGGAGGGTGGAGATGAGGGTGTAGACTCGGGAAGTGTAGCCGGCGAGTTCGGAGAGGTCTTTGATACTGTACATCATTCTGCCTCCTGCGTCGGCGAGGGAGAGCATGAGACGTTTGTTTGTTATGAATTGTTTCATGCGGCCGCCGCTCGCATTATCCTTCTGCTGCGCTGCGGCGGAGGGCTTCGAATCCGGTCCCGCTGTGGCGATCTCTTTCAAACCTCCAAGCGCTGGCAGGAAGACGGGCAGGGAGGTGATGAGATACCCGAAAGCAGACCAGCAGTACTTCAGCACAAAGTCTTCCAGCATATTGTACCCGACTTTGATGCGGTAAATCTGTTCCATCCACTTCCTCAACTCCTTGAAGCCTTGGTCAAGCAATACATGCTCGGTGGGACCGCCGGTGTAGAAGGCGACTTCCTCCGCGTTGGCTATCAGCCTTGCATGCAGAGCTCTGAACTCTCCTTCTTTCCTGCCCTCCACCGCCTTCATCTTGCCGAATGGCGGACTGAGCTTGCGTAGGAGGGTGGCGGTAGCGAAGTAGTTGACCAGCAGTGCTGACAGAGCCAATGGACCCAGTGAGCGGTAGAGCTGGAAGTTGAACGTCACAAGATCCACCAACGGCTTGCCTAGACTGCTGTACAGACTCGCAGCGGAGTCGCAGAAGAGCGTGAGATCTTGTGTAATAAACTGATCGGCACCTTGCCCTACTCCACCGTCCAAGTTGTGCAGCTTATAGTATGCCAGACTCTTGTTCAAGTAAAGGTCGTGGATGTACCTCGTCAGCCGTGTCCGGAATGCAATGCTGATCTTGGACTGCAAGAACTTGATCATGCTGTTCGTATAGCTCGACACTGCACCGATTGACAACCACTTCCCTATTCCCAGTAAGAAAGCTTTACCTTTCCCAGCTACGAGGTCCCGTACAATCTCGCCGTCTAGTCTCGCTACTACGAGCGATAGATACGTCCGTAGAAGTAGGAACGTAGCGTGTGTGAGTAAGAGACCAGTCTCCTTACTACCCCACCGCGGTATCATAATATTCATCAACGCACCAAACTGATGCAGAAACGCCATATTGAGCCCAGGCTTGATGTTTGTAGGCGGCACACCATTCGCTAAACCCGTCTGCTTCGGCGGGCTCAAGAAGAGGCGCCGGTGAGCGTCAAAGGTCGTCTCCTTGGTCGGGCTGATGTTGACTCTCGTCGTCTTGTCCTTGTATGGGACGTATATCGTTCTCGTGCCATCTTTACTTCGCAGGCCGCTGTTTCGGCGTAGGAGCTTGCGGCCCAGCTCGCGCTCGCTCTTTCGTCGTCGGTAGAGACGGTAGCCGCCATAGCTGCTTGCTATGAGTGTGAGAGAAAGAGAGAGGGTGGCGATGAGTTGGGTTGTCTGTTTGGAGAGCGGACTGCGGCGCTGATACTTGTCGAGGCGGGCTACGAGGCGCTCGTAGAAGGTGTCGAAGAGGTGGGAGAAGCGATCCGCGGGGGATTGGCGGAGGGTAGATTGAGCGGCCATGTTGAGGCGTGGTGTCGGGTCATCGATGTCGGTGTGGTGCTGGGTGTGGCATCGTGTAGGAGGCTTTCGAGTGCACCGTAGCTATACACGGATCCTGGACTCCCATGTGATGGTGAGCTGCTGGCATGTGATGCAGCCGGAGCGCCGAGAAGCACTGACCATTCACATGTCAACCCCAGACTTCCCCCTTCCACATTCGGGGAGGGGCCATCAGCCGCGGTCCGTGAGGTCATGCGTAAGAGAGGTCGTGCGCAAACATGTGATACTCTCGAGTCTTGAACAGCGTTTCCTCGCTCGTTTCCTCTTGTTCGAACACACCACCAGAACAACAACAGCAAGAGCACTTCTCTACCAAACGCTTAACCAGGCCAACCACTCTCGAACATCAACCCACAACCCACACTCAGCTCACCACAATGTCTCTCAAAGAAGGTACCCATCCCCCTCTCCCTCCCCTAACCTCCACACCTCATCTCCCCACCCCTTCTAACACACTATCTCCCAGACGCCTGGCCCTCCTCGGCCCAATTCGACAACCTAGCCGACGCCCTGAAAGACGACAAAGAGCGCAAAGACGCCATCAAAAAAGGCGGAGCCATCTTCGCCTTTACGCTCAAGAACGCCGACGGTAACACGGCGGACTGGTACGTGGACTTGAAGGAGACAGGGACGGTGGGGAAGGGTCTTGCTCCGGAGGGGAAGAAAGCTGCCGGTAAGTTACACTATATATACTTTCCACGCTGTCCGGAGGATCTCTGGTGAAGTGGACGGGATGGGATGGAATGAGGTGAGGTAGGCTTTGTGAATGGTATGCTGACATGCAGGACAGTGACTCTCATACTATCCGACGAAGACTTCGCCAAGCTCATCTCCGGCAAGGCGAAAGCACAGCAGCTGTTCATGAAGGGCAAGTTGAAGGTCAAGGGCGATGTGATGAAAGCTACTAAGCTTGAGCCCATCCTCTCCAAAGCGGCGAGCGTGGCGAAGCTCTAGAGCGATGTTGAATGGTTTCAGCATGGTTTGGCGTTTTTGGAGATGGCATGACATGTACATGATACGAATAGCAATGAGACAAGTTCAATGACATGAATCGGCTGTTGAATGTGGATGTGATTGCTTGAATTCGTGTACTTTCTACATGCCGCACAAGGCAGATAGTCTGCTCACATTGGACCTCTACACCAGCAGAAGTCCCGTCGCAGCTCTTCAGCTTATTCGTAGCTCATAACATCACATCCTCCCTCCCAGCCCAGCTGAACCACTTATATCTTAACCTCAGCCGGCACACTAATTTCCAGAATATCCACGCCCTTCTTAATATCGCTCTTCTTCGGCATCTTCCCTCTCCTCATCAGCTCCGCACTCTGAGTCATATACGGATCCTTCATCATAGAAGCTACCGCCACAATATCTTCACCCTTGGTGTAGTAGGCTACCCAACTCTGCTTCCCCTCGCTGACATCCGTCTCGCCATTGATGATCACATCGTCGTACCCACCGACCGTGTTACCGCAGTACCGCAATTGCGAGCCGACGGCCGACCAGAACACGGGCGTGAATTGCTTGGACTTAGAGCCAGGGTTTATGATGCTCTTTGCGACAGAGCGACCCATGTTTTGCGCTACGTTCCAGTGCTCGATTCGGATGGGTGAGCCGTTGCCGCCCGGGCCGTGGTAAGGGTAGGTGGCTATGTCGCCTACGGCCCAGACGTCCTGGAGACCTTTGACGGCGAAGGAGTCGTCGACCATCAGACTTCCGTCTTTTTCGTTCAGCTGGACTGAGGAGTTGTCTTTGACGTAGTCGGTCGCAGGCTTGATGCCTACACCCTCGATCACGAGATCGGCTGGGAGCTCGGTGCCGTCTTTCAGGACTACGCTCTTGATGCTGCCGCTACCATTGTCTGTGCCCTTCTCAACAGAAGCACCCAGGTAGAACTTCACGCCGCTCTTCTCAAGCAGGGCCTTGAAGATCTTGCCTACTTCTGCGCCCATGACGTGCTCCAAAGGCATGCTCTCCATGCCAATGACTGAAACGTCGTGCTTTTGGCTGGCAAGAGCATTGGCAGCTTCCATGCCGATGAAGCTGCTGCCAATGACCACGACTTTCTTGCCGCCTTTGGAGCCGGCCGCGGACATGATGGCTTGGGTGTCGGTGAGCTGGCGCAGGAGGAAAACGTTCTTGAGGTCGCCTTTTAGGCCGTCGATGGGGAGGTATTTCGCTTGGCCTCCTGACGCGAGGATGAGCTTGGTGTAGGGATATTCTTTTCCAGACTCGGTCTTGACTTTCTTGCCGCCGAAGTCGACGGAGGTGACGGCGTCGGTGACCATCTCGATATCGCCTTCCTTGTAGAAATCTTTGGTTCTCCACGCCACCTTGCTCACATCTGTCATCAAGGCCTTGGAGAGCTTCGTCCGGTCGATAGGCTGGTAGTCCTCCTTTGCGATAGTAGTAATTGAGCCCTTGAAGCCTCCTCCTCGTAAAGCCTCCATTGCTCCTAGAGCACCTGAGCCGCGGCCGATGATGACAACTTTCTCTGACCCGGAAGACTTGCACTTGATGTTCAAGTACCTCCTGCCATTCTTGATATCCTGCTCCTGTCCTTTGACATATACACCTCCGTCCTTCTGTATGACATCGAATTTGCTCAGCGGGTCCAATGCCGGTGCGTCTTCAACGTCTCCCGTCGACACCTTGAAGCAAGCTCCGTGCCATGGGCATGTAAGTCTTCCATCGCCGGTCACAACACCCTTGACAAGAGGAGCTCCGTAGTGCGTGCAGTTGGCGTTGAGGGCGTGAACCTGACCGTCATACTGCACAAGGAGCACTTTGCCGTTCTCGATACCTTCTACTTCGGCCTCCTGCTTTTGGCCGTTCTTCAGGTCGATGGATGTCAAGCCCTTGAGCTTGAATTCTTGGGCCATGGCTGCTGTGATCGATGTTGCGGAGAAAGTCCGTTTGTTTGTTCCTTGAAACACTGGTCTAGCAACGGATTGGCGGAGAAGTGAAGAGTTGAGTGATCGTAGTAAGAACATCAAATCAAGTTGGTGGAAAGAGATGTTGGAGCTGTTCTCGCTGCTGCAATTCGGTGCTGTACTGGAGCTCTCACACGTCAACAATGCAAGGCGTCATTGAGAGCTCACTCATTCGCTCGCGAACAGCTCCGCAATGTTGCTGACCTGCCCTTGGCGATGATCTCATGGAAGCTCCCCACCATCAATCTAATCTGATCGATTGCTCTCCGTTCCGTACCGCTGCAGCTCGGAGATCGATATGCCGATCCTCGGCCTTCCATCGTTCCACTGCCTTTGCGGTGCGACGAGCCTCTTCTGACTTCAACTTCGTCCTCACAACCCCTTATGAACAATCGTACCAAAGCGTTCTGTGCTTAACCCAGGCAGTGACCCCGACCATACAATCCCAATGTCATGAAACGCCATAGGGAGTCCAGCAAGGCTCCGGTATCGGGACAGGGTAGAAGTGCTTGCACGTACCTCCGAGCAACAGGCGAAGAAGGGCCTCTACGAGATGGTATAAGTATTGATATACTTTTCATCCTCCTGTGTTTCACTCGAGCTCATTACGACACATACTCTTCCCAGCTTCCCTTACTCGTCCAGCTACTCTACGCTTACCCCTTTCTTGGCCACATACTCCTGCAAGACGCCACCATGAACGGCCACGCAGATCAACCAGTCTCCGGCGCCAGACGCCTTCGCCAAATGCTCTCCGACCCATCGAAGACTGTAGTAGCACCTGGCGTCTATGATGGCATCACTGCCCGCTTGGCCCTTAGCGAAGGCTTCGACTGTCTCTACATGGTAGGATCCCTACACGACGATCAAACGAAGGCGTAGAAAGCTCACCCTTCGCACAGACGGGTGCAGGCACAGCGATGTCCCGCCTCGGCATGGCCGACCTAGGCCTCACAACTTTCACGGACATGCACGCCAATGCCTCGATGATCGCCTCCATCAACCCTTCCGTCCCGGTCATCGCGGACGCAGACACTGGTTACGGCGGGCCCATTAACGTCGCCAACACCGTCCGCGCTTACGCTCGAGCTGGTGTAGCAGGTCTACACATCGAGGACCAAGTCCAAGAGAAACGATGCGGGCACTTGAGTGGCAAACTACTCGTCAGCAGAGAAGTATACGCCAACCGTCTACGAGCAGCATGTAAAGCCCGAGATGAATTCGGCGGTGGCGGAAACGGAATCGTAATCATCGCCCGCACCGACGCTCGCGCAGGCAAAGACGCAGAAGGTAACGGCGGCTTCGACGAAGCCGTTCTTCGCATGAAAATGGCAGCGGAAATCGGCGTCGACGCTCTCTTCTTCGAAGCTATCCAGAATGCAGAGGAGTGCAAACAAGTGATCGAACGGCTTCCCAAAATCCCCGTATTGCTTAACATGGTCCCAGGTGGTCGCACACCGATCATTACGAACGACGAGGCGAATAAGATTGGTTTCAGGATCGTGATATGGCCTACGATGGGATTGGAAGCTGTTGTACCTGCTGTGCAGAGTGCGTTGAAGACTTTGAAGAAGAGCGGTAAGACCCCTGAGGAGCAGAAGATGGGGCCTGGGGCGCTGTTTGAGGTTTGCGGGCTTAAGGATTTGATGGCGTTTGATGAGAGTGTCGGTGGAAAGGCGTATAGTAGTAATTGAGTCGACAGCTGATCATGCATGATCTTTGACCTGCCCAAGCTAAGCCGGTTGCTGTACTCTCAGTGATGTTGTTTCTGCAGTCTTGAGCGCGTTCCTGGAATGAGCCATCGTCATAATGCTTTGCCTTCGTCGTTCCGTTCCTCAAGTGAAATTTCTCATCTATGATCGCAACCATGTCCTTGTTAGTAATTCGGCTGCTATGTTGGCTCCGTAAATTGTATAACGCTGTTGGTTGCTGCAGGTTGCTTTCGTCCAACAATGGGGCTATCGAAAGTCGTCGTGGTATAGGCAGGGTAGCTTTCATGACAAGAGTCCACTGCCGTCTCGATTGCAGCTATAAATGGCCTCCGTTGCTGCCTCGGTTGGTGGGATACCAAGTATACCATCGGCATTCCGAAGATGGTTTCATGAAAAGGCAATCGCCGCATTCGGTGTCATGGCGCGAGCTGGCCTTCTGTCGCTGTTATCCCGGTCGTGCAGTAGGGGCGGTAAGGTAGCGAAGTCATCCGCCCAGGATTGAGATCGTGCATGCATTCAATGGCGGCTACGTCGATGATCTTGGATGTTGACCGTGTTTCAAACATCTCGAGAGCTCCATGCATGTACATGGGTTGCAGATCATGTGCTAAGAATAGGTGACAACCGATTAGCGTACTTACTTAAGTGATGACTGATTACAGGATTCAGCCCCCAACTGTCTC